>JAOWBB010013588.1:0-56895 GCA_028565995.1 Ricinus marginatus
AGGGAAAGGTGGAAAAAAAAAACCAAACCGGAATGCAATGAAGGAAAACCTCGAACGGTTTTCCGTCCCCGGGAACAGGAAGGAAGGAAGGAAGGAGACCTCCGGAGAAGTCCGGCTTGCTTCGTTTGAATATTGCATGAGAGAAAATCGCATTTCATATTGGGAAAGGCGAAAAGCTTTCGCTGTTTGCTCCGCCGTCGAAATTCCTAATGTAATTCGCAAATGTGGCAAAGCTCGGGCCGATTGCTACCCGCCCCGCCCGATTCGGAATAATGTTCGGAAGATTTGTTTCCCGAATGAGAAGATGGCGGATTTTGCCAAGACCACCCCCTCCCCACGTCGACGGCTCGCGGTCTCGCACCCCCCCTTGCGCCGAATCACGGCGCAAACGTAAACAACCCAATCCTGTATGAAAAGGTTTTCGTTGTTTCACCGGACGGCACTCAGAGCGACCGATCCAGAATTGTTTCACCTCCGTTTCGAAAATCCGGAAAAATCCGGAAAAAGAAAAGAACCGAAATCTGAAATAGTTCTAATAATCGGTGCGAAGGAAAATACATAAATAACTTTCCTCTTTAGCTATTTTTTTTCTTCGGGCGAAAAAATTGATTTTCGTCCATGGGAATAACTTCACAATCACGAAATACATATTAAATTTTTTACAGCCGCTTCTAAACAGAATATTCAACATTCGACTTAATTATGATTTAAAGACTCAATTAATTACAATTAATTAATAAAATATTTACAAACAGTTGTTTACATTTTAATCAAAACTTTTTTCATTTGAACTTCTTAGTTGTGCCACGATAAGTTTAAAAATCAATCTGACAAGTTACTCTTAATAAATTCCTAATATTTTTCGAATGAATGCATAGTAAAACTTGTGTTTTTTTTATTTTTTACTAAAAATAAAATTAAATTTAGGGGTTGATTTTAAGATGTAAAATAAATTATTTCACAATCAGCAACTGAATAATGAAGTCAAAGGCAATTTCTAACATCAACATGTGAAATTCCTGCTGTTGTTACCGATTTAAATTTGCAGTTCGGGACAATTTGTGTGATTCGACCGCGGAGTTTCAACTTTTGACACGGTGAAGAATTCGGAGTTTGAACATTTAAAAACCGATCGCGGTTGCTTTTTCTGTTATATTTTACCAACGGAACCGCCATAAGAGTGAGAGAGGGAGCAATGCTCGGTGTCCGCTAATAAGCCATGGATCCCTCTCGAGGGATGAAGGCAGAGAATTCTCATCCTCGGCATTTATCAACGTAAAAATTCTTTTCAACTAATTCCCATTTCCTGAATGTTTCATCGGATTTTCTTATTCAACCGGAGAATGGGAAATTTTCCCTTTCCTTGATTTTCCGTCCTGGAGATCATGAATTTTTTCCGGCGTTCATCAGCGGCATTGTACAAGGCATCGCTGGAAAAAAAAAAAAAAAAAGGAGGAGAAGAAAAAAAATTGGGGAGGATTTCATCTTCGAAAATGGGGGCTTTGCCTTCCGTCCTTTCGATCGCGCCCCCCAAGGAATCTCACGTGCAAAGGCCTTGTTCTCCGTGCAGCGCATTTAAGATTTCCCGGCTAAAGCGGTTAAAAACCTGTTAAAATAAATTTCCTACTCTGTATTGAATTTCATAAATTCTGAATAAAAAAAGAAAAAAATTTGCGTTTGTGATTAATTAAAGCGGCTTATGTCCCCGTCTCTGCACAGGTATTAGCTTTAATAGGGAGGAATTTGTGCGCAGCACCGGTAGCAGTCTCGACTAATGAATTTTTCTTAAATTTCATCGCAAAAGCACATAATTAGCAAAAAGTCTATTCATTTCGTTTGCATTTGATACGCGATAGTCTCTGAAAGGCAAAAAAAGAAAAAAAAATGAGCCTTATTAGTTGATTAATTCACTTTAATGAATAATAATGAAGTATTTGGAGCGATATTTGTGCGCATAAATTATCATCGGACAATAACTTTCAGTATTCTACAAAATATCCACGCCTCAGACGAATTATCGACCATTTGGGAATAACATTAAAACAAAGGGCAAACATTTCGAAATTTTGAACATTTCAATCTCGGGAGATGAATAAAAAGAGGGTTGAAAGCGCATCCCTGACAATATGTTTATTTATTAATAAAAATTAATGCTCGAGCTGTGAAGCACGGTTACCAGATCATATCAAAAAGGCAGTCCTTAGTCTAAAGTAAGACTTCAAATGTTTCATGCTTTTAATAATGTTGTAGAAAAAAAAAACCGAGCAGCTCCGATGAAACTGGAGTTTTTTTGCAATTTTCCGAAATTCTTTTGCAAAAAAAAAAAAAAGAACGATCGCGGAATATCCAGGGAAAATCCTGGAGCCGATGAGAATCGAATCCATCAAACGACAGCGATTCACAACAAAAATTGAGTTTCTAAAACGCTTGAAAAGACCTCTGTAAAAGTCAGGATACATTCATTGGAGTAAAAAGTTTTAAATTGAGGGTAAAAATAAGTTTTAAAACATGGAAACATTAAAATGGAGAATGAGGCACCGAACAAAAGTCCACATAATGGTAATGACGGCAATAATAACATAATAATTACAGCCACGAAGACGCTGCGAATTTTCTGAGGAAAATAAAAAATTATGGGTGAAACCGGAGCAATTTTTTTGGAAAAAGCCAAAAACTTTTATTGCAATATAACCAAGGTAATCATCGAATTGTACGCCAAAAACACATTTAACAAGTCTCATTAAATAATTAATTTCCTTTTTAATATATACTCTCACTTCATGTGCTAACCACGAAATACAAATCTTGCATATTTAAAAGAAAAAAAGAAATATATGCGTTTAAACAATGCGAAGTCATAATAGACAAAATGAATATGTCATAATGCATTTGAATAAAATTCATATATTTAATTCAATATTAAAATTTTTCCGAGTGTTTTAAACTTTTCACGTTAAATATTTTTTTATTTTACAAAAACAGAATTTCACATTTTTAAAGTTTACGAATTTTTGCAGTCGAAAGATAAGTTGGAAAACTGAAATTAATTTTCCCGCCAATATAAGTTGATAAATGCTAAATATTTATCTAGTGCATCTCGAACGGAAAAATATAAGTTTTTCTGATTTGCTTCGACCGCAATTTTATTCGACGGGTGGTTTTTAATACCGACCAGAGATTTGAGTAGTTTGCACCATTTTAGCCGATTGCATTTGAAATTGTCGGAAATCAATGTTAACAAACCGTGAGCTGGCGGTTTAGCGGATTCTTCCCGCCAACCGGGGCCGCCTGCACAAGCTCGAAATGCTCCGTGAGCGGTTCGATGCAGGAGAGAGAGATGGATCCACCCCTTGCACAGTCGGTCGGGTAAGGAATAATTATGTTCCGCAAAGGTGAGATTAAACGAAGGTAACTCTGCGGAGAGAAAAAGGGACGGAAAAGATCTTAAAAATAAAAAAAATAAAAAAAAAAGGGACAAGGTTCAAGTCAGAGAGCGGAGGTATTAAATTTCTAAACCGGAGGAAGAAGAGGAAGAAGGCATGCATTATAATCTTGAACCTTTGGAAGTGACATTTTACCCAGAGATGGGCCTTCGTTAGGAGAATCGCCAAAACACCGGATCGGTTTAGTTCAGCGATGCGAAATGTCAGGGTCAGGAAATTACAGACGCCCTCTGGTGACAACCCTTCCACTTTGAGATGGTCCAGTGCACGGAAAAGAAAAAAGCCGGGCTCGATGAGGCGAACGGGAGAACGGTCATCTAACGCTTTTCCGCTCCAGGACAGGAAACACTGTGCGGCGTCGACTGGAAAGGCTGAGTTGCCGTCTCTGGCGTAATTAAATTGTAACCATTTTAAGTTGCGTAAAGTCGTTCGCCATTTTCACGGAGCGAAATCCTCCGGCTTTCGAGGTCCATCTCTCTTTTTCCTCGATTCCCGAAGCTAAGAACTATGTTTCTTACCTAAATTTAGCTGCGTTCACCGCAGCCGCATAACGCTGTCGCTGGAAACGACTTTATTTATCTTTTGCATTAACTGTTAAGGACGGCCAGATTTCCGCCAACTTCGAAGATCCTTAATTGAATTTGATTTCCGAGCCTTTGCATTATTCAGATCGGAGCCTCGGACGCGAGAAAACTCAAAAACCGTATTTTCATATGTTAAATAGTAATTACTCCTATTAATTATACAGTTAAATTACTCCTATATTAAATAGTAACCGTAATATTTTAAATAATAATTACTCCTGTAAAAGTAATATGATTTTATACTTGATCTTTGCTTTTTGTGTGCCTTGTTCCACATTGCAAAAACTTCATGTGAAATTCCAGCTTCAGAATAAAGAAGAAATTTCAATATTTACTTAATCTTGCCCGTGGTTAACTGTTTAATAAATCTAAAAACAATTATTTTTCTTTATGAATTTATATAATTTTCATTAGAAAGCCCAGCAAACTTCGTCGCCTACCAATTAAGACTTGTACATTTAATGGAATATTCATGTTGCAAACTTCTATCATAATCGGAGAAAAAAAAATTTATTCTCTCGCTGATTTTTTTTAAATAAATAATGAAAAAACTGTTTTAATTAAGAATTTTTGTTAAGATTTTTTTGAATTAAAAATATAGTTTTGATTTTCTCAGTATTAGCATCGCTTTCGGGCGATATCTCAATAGGTTAAAAGTAAGCTAGAAAAGGTTTTGCCAATCGCTGTCGGGTTTCTCTGGAAACTTTAATGATGCGAAGAAAAATGCCTTGCAGGAAGAAATTTAAGCCATAAACTAATCTAATATATAATTAAATAAAACATTTGATCAGATCGAAAAGGCATTTCAACCGAAGGGAAAATAGCTGCGTTTGTCTCCTTCGCGAATAACACTGTGTTTAAGTAGTAAATAGTGTATGTGTCAGTTTCGCCAGATATCAACTTCAGGCATTCTTAGTGGCTAGAATGCAGTTAACGTCTGGATAAAAGGTAAATAATATTTAAAAAAAGAAAAAAGAAATTATATTTTTCGTATTGCAATATTTATACGTTGATGTGTCCCCGGTTTGTATGACAGTTTACGTTAGCGTAAAAATTTTAATGTTTAACATTTTGCTCGATGAATCACTCAATCCTTGCACTGGTTTGCGGTCCAGAATATTAACCGAATTCGAAAGGAAAATAAATGTGATTCGGGCTGAACAGAAAATCTTCGGAAATCAATTTCGGAACGACAAAAAAAGCTCTTCGCCAATGGAATGTAATGGGATTTGAGAAAGTCGTGCAAAAGGGAGGGAAAATGAGAAGAAAATTAACTTCACCCAGGAGAAAATCATCGGAACAAAAACAGAAGTTTGGATGTTGTATATTTAAAGAAATAGCTAAATATCTAAATTTTCATAAAGTTGGAAATTATCTTTATAAAATGGAGAACTGGAAGAGGGAGAAAAAAAATTTGGAATACAAAGGGAAATTTTTCGTCGGGTTAATCATTAACCCCGAAAATTTGTCAAACGTTAGGTGGGACTCACATTCTCCTATTATTTATACGCGACATGGGCAGGGCAAAGTGTCAGATCAGTGCACCAACGGAAAAATTTTCGAAAACGAAGAAAACGGAAATTCGCGAATTTTACCAAGCTTGTAAATTACTTGTAATTATGGCGGGAAACCTGACGTGCGGTTACGTGTAGGTTTCTGGCTGTCAAGATATTTATCAAGTGTCGATCTCCGAAATGCTAATGTATGGGGAAACCATGCTCTGTGCCATTTTCTCCCCGTTTCTCGTTAAAGTCTTGTCGTGTCAAAATTTTAAATGCGCAAAAATTCCATGCTGTGATTGCTGTTGAAGTTTCCCAGAGAGCAAATGTCGGACGTAAAAATTCAAAATGAAAATCTTTTGTCCACTCACACGACGTTTAAACCGTATTTCCAGTGCAGTATAAAACTAAAAAAGATGTCCAGTAAAACTGCATAATTTGCATACGGGTCCAGCGATTTGATTACATTTTTCCTTTTTTTTTATTATGCAAACTGATTTGTTCTGTAAAAAACAAGGTAACAAACTCCTCAAACGGATAAAAGTTCGCAGCAGCAAGCGACCGGTTTCCGAGCCACAGCATTCTTAATAATCATAAGCAAAAGGGCTTGAAAATTTCGAATTTTTTTTAAGAATTTGTTTGAATTAATTAAAGGCGGTTTAAAACATCACTTACTGCGATTGCCATGCGAGAGATTTCTGTTCTTTTCCAGACGTCCCGACAAGGGATGCAAAATTAATTTGAGAACAGAAAAAGAAAACCTTAAAAGCTGAATCTCCGAGCACACCATGGAAGAAAGTTAATTGCGATGTTAACCGTAAATGAATTTGCTTTGAAATGAAGTTGCAAATTCATTAACCGAATGCCCGGTACGTGTGTTTGGGGAACTCCGCTCGGGGATGGAAAAATATTACAAAAGCTGAATGAAAACTGAATCTAAGTAGCAAGTTTTCCAATTCGAAAGCGATAAAATCCGCTAAAAGGAAACATACAGTTAAAATTACTATTTCTATATTCAGTAAATTGAAATTTTTTTCCGTTTGCCCGCTACGTTAAAAAGCAACAGAATAAACCATAATTTCACAAACATCCAAACTCAATTAAATCATTTAAAATTAATTTTTTTCCTGCAATTTTTTTTTTAAATTTACTTTGCCATAATCTGACAAACACTTTGATTAAATTCAGTTTCATTTCTCACAATATATTATTTCATATCGATTGAATTTAATACCAATGTATCTGCCTTTTCTTCCAAAACATTGTACATAAAAAAATAAATAAATAAATAAATAAATAAAAATGAAGCGTATGATTACTCGCAACGGAAAATATGGGAATAAGTGTAATGGTCGGAAACAAAGAAAAATTACATTAACCTTTCTCAAAGCGTTCTATTGAAATTTACTTTGTCGTTGCAGCCATCATTTCATTTCCATCTTTACATTCGATTTATGCGTGCATTGTAATATTTTATTAATTTTATATTACATAAATCAGTTTAGTCTTTCCAGCACTTAAAATGTGATATATTTTTTTTTCTTTTCAAAACCGAAAAGTCAAGTTTCAACTTTTTTTTTTCTTTTTTCTTTTTTTAATTTTGTGAAGGAAACTTCATAATGAAAGTCCTTCAGGATTTAATTCATTAAATTTTATTCTTTTCCAGACAAAAGGATATATTGTTCTACATCACGTCCGGTATAAACCCCGCAAAATAAAATTACAAAAATTGAGTGAAACTCGATTATAATACTACCTTCATATGATGCAACATTACGTACAAAGCGAAATAATCAGTATTTAAAAAGCAAATTATTTTATTTGTATTAAAAATATTCCAATTTTTTTTTTTTTTTTTATGTTTCTTGGCGAGCTGGAAAATAGGAGATAAAAAGAAGCGGTTTACGTTAAGACGAAACCTATTTTGCCATCGAAACTTTTCCGGAAAAACCTTCTTCTTTGGATAAATTAGTTGAAATCCATCTCGAACGTCGCAGCTCATTATTTTCTTCCTCTTTCCTCCCTTTCTTCTTCTTCTTCCGACATTGTAACTGTTTAATGTTCCGGAAGCTCGTGGCAGCAGTGATGATACCTTTTTTCAGGGAAGGTAAAAGCCCAACGAAGGAGGATTTTTACACAACTGAGGAACGCGCCCGGCATTAGGAAGACGGTTGCAGATCAGGCGAGTTAATGGATCGAAGCGAGAGGCAGATCCGACTGCGGGCGAACTCCAATAAATTAAATATTAATTAATTTATTTATTTATTTATTTTTTTTCCGCCACGTATGATGATGGGATCATTCACATGTCTCGGATGCGCGGGTAAAATCCGAGATGCACTTGTATCTGCCACCAAATGCTAACACTTGATTATGTCGCTCACGATGCCACACAGCCGACTGATTGATTGACCGAATGATTGATGTCTCATCCCTCTCCTTCTTCACCTTTTTTGTACCTTCTTAAACCGCAGGCAAGACTCGCCTGACCGATGCTTCTGTTAATTTCTTTCCATTTACGCGATCGGCAACCGTGGGCAACTGATGCTCCGTTCATCAATCATCCCGGCAGCGTCCCAGTTTCTTGCGAGCTTTTTTACGGCTCCGACAGAAAGCCTCTCCGGCACCGCTTCTTCCCTCAGCTCTCCCACCGACCTCCGTCAGCGTTTCCGTGTCTTCACCAAAAAAAAAAAAAACCACGGAAAGCATTCCATGACATAACTTGTAAGTGTAAGCGATGCTTCTTCGGTTTCGTTTTGTGCGATTATCCCGCTTCCCGCCACATCTCTGAAATTTTGAATGCTCAGTTTATTTATTTGTCTGATATTTCATTTTCTTGGTTGCTTCCGCTGCAAAAAAAAAAAAAAAAAAAAAAAAAAAAAAGAAAAAAAGGAAAGATCAATCAGCGACGTAAGGAAATGCAGCAGATGAAACGTTTCGCGTTTTATGCTTTCCGAAGACGTCCCCCGTCGTTCGGAGGGATTTCATATCCGCACCTTCGCCTTGCCGTTTGTACCGTGCCAGCAGCAAATCCCCCGACCGCGCTCGCATTGTCTTGCCCGACAGCTCGTGAACAAAATGATTCGAGTTTTGCAAATTATGTATTGCGAATCCGAATCTAAACTTTTGATAATCAAGTAGAAAGAAAGAGAATTAAAAGACGTCAGCGGATGATAGATTGCTTTATACGGGGCGAGTTTTCCATTTAACGGCTCCTTCCCTTAAGCCCTGCCTCTCGGATTTTCGCATCAATCTCGATTCCTTTATTTCTTCGGGTATATTCTGATTCCGACAGCCTCCTCCTCCATCCTCAGTTTTCCTTTTCCCGCAGAAGTTTTTCTTTTTTTTCTTTTCCTCCGCATCAGGTCGATGAAAATCTGCCTCTTATACCTTGATTAGTCTGACACCATTTTCGAGTGAAACTGCTTTGTCATTTGCTTGTTACCATCGAATGTGATTAGAAGTTAATGAGCTCCGCTCCCCGTGGAGTTTTCGATTTTTCCCCGCCCCCCCTCAACCCCCCCAGCTTTGCCGCTGCCTCCGTGTTAGAGCTTTTCTCCTCTTTCTTTTTTTTCCTTTTGCCGCCTCCTCCTTCCTTGCCTCTTGTTTCGTCTTGGGCCTCTCATCTTTCTCTCCGATTAACTTTTTGAAAGTTTATGTTCCTTAAGTTTCTCAATAATAGCTGATATTATCAAATTCCATCCATTAATTATCGTTAATTTGAAAAGACTTGTTGGTTTTCGAACTTGGCTCATCCAGTCCTGACCGATTACGAACTTATCGAGAGGCTTTTGGAAAGGATTTTATGACGATACCCCGAAAAGTGATGTAAAGTTAAAGGCATGTAATTAGGAATATTTGGCCCATTAGACAAGTTTTTAGAGAGCGGTGATTGATATCAAATTTCTTAATTGAAAATTCGTCATACCGGTAACGACTTTCCACGCTTAGGTTAAGCTCTTTGATTTTTGCAAAAATTCACCCGGGCATTAACCATCGCTTTATTCTTGGTGCACATCTTCTCTTTTACATTCCTTGACATATCCGTTTATTATTTCAATTCTTTCCTGCTATGCAAGCTTTGACATAAAATTTGAGCAACGTTTGACGTCACACCATGTGTACATATAAGAAGCCCGTTTTTGGTGTGTGTTTTAAGTGTTGATCTTCCCCATGTAATAATTATAACGTGGAAAAATTATTTTCTTTTTCACTCTTGGGGCCGGGATGCTCCCTCGGGATGAGAGAAAAAAAAAAGATTAAAATTCGTAAACGCTTTTCTAAGGTATTTTTTTCGAGCTCTTTTACATTTAATATGAGGAAAGAATTGAGCACTGGAGAAGATTTGAAAGAGGGAAATTAATAAAGTTCAGAATTTCACGCTCGAAACTACCCTTACACTTGGAGTTAATAACTCACAATTATTTCATTTCTAGAGATTCCAGACAGAGTCACGAAACACAAATTTAAATCCAATTATTGCGTCCTACTGAGTTGATATTTCCTGTTCCCATCTTTAAATGAGGGATACTTTTTCGCGTATACATGCTAAAAGAACAATGCAGCAATTTTCGAAAGCTGATGGGACATAAAAATATATATTTAAACATGTTATGGAAACGTGAAGAAATTACAGTCGATCTTCACTATAACACTATAAAATCCTAAAACTTAAATATTTTTTCGGCCCAAAAAAATATTACTGCAATTTTTTAAATGTGTAGTTGTATTCGATATGTAGTAGAAATAAAAAATTCAATTTAAGCGACATCAGGCTGAAATTTTTAGAGATAATTCAGCGGTACAGTAGCGACACAAAATTTTTAAGCATAAGTGGTAGTGTAATAAGTAAAATTTTTCTCGATCAGATACGTGCCTGTATAATGATGTTTATAAAGCGTCGCCAGAACTTTAAAATTTTTTTCCGTTAGAGAATGAAGATTTTTTTTGTGTGTTTACAGTTCTAATTTATGCGAAAAATTTAAATCGTTTTATCTACATACCGATATTTTCGACTTATAAGCTGAAAACTGTGCCGAAAGATTAATCGTCGAACATTAATCTATCATCCAGAAGAGCATCTTTTTGAATCTAAAATTAATGCCATGCAACCGAATGAAGGACCATTGTTCCAAATGAATTGATTATATTCCACAAAGATAATTTGTGAATCCTTTCGTATTTTTGATGTATGAAATAATTATGTGTTTGAATAATGTTGTGTTTTCCCTTGATTCTTCGCTAATTTCTTCTAATATAACGACGACACAAAGTTAACACCCTATTCATTGCATCTTATTTTGCCCCAAGCATGTAAACTTGCACTTTCTTGCACAATCCTCTTGACTTTTCCTATCTTTCAACTTTAAATTTCGGATGTTCCGCGGAGTTCGAGTTGTTCGAAGGTATTCAGTATATTTTTATTATCACAGATTGTAATGCTATGTTATGGCGGGACAGTGAAATGCATCGCTGGCGTGCACGGTGGCACTAACACTTGAACAACAAATAAATGACACGTTAATTTGAACCATCATACATCAACTTGTCAAAAGAGCAGCGCGTGGCGGTCTGGATTTTGCGTGCTTTTAGAAGTCAAGAGTTTAAAAATATTTTTGTCGACATCCAGTTCAATCAAAACTATTCCTATTGCACCAACCTTTCTGCCTCTTTTCGTTTAAAAGAGGCAACCATTTTCTTTGTAAAACAGTTTTCGCTCCGGTTTTCTGTCCCTTTAAAAGTCGGTCTTTCGCGTGTTTGATAAGCGCTTTTGCTTTATGCAAAATCAGCTTTTCCCCACTTTCTGCAAGAACAGATAAAAAAAGAGCTGGTATCGGGCCAGGGAGAATGAAGAGAATACTATTGCTGACTATACCATCTTCTTCAAGTATTCAGTTCCGAAACACTCGGTCGGGACACTTATGTAAAATTCAAATAGTTTATGTAACGAACAGGTTATGGCACATTTCGGGAAGATTTTATCGTACTATTTTACCTAATTCTCTCTTCAATAAAATGAGTGGGGCGGGTGCTAACCACGGTTTTAAATGCTGCAGTAATAAATGTGAAGACTTCCTCCGGGTTTTTTCATACCGTCGTCAGCATCTGGAGACATTCCTAGCGACTTCCTTCTGCATCTTGTGTTTTATCCACGTTTTCCCTTCCTTTTACTTTTATTTTAAAGCCTTTCTCACGATTTCTGAAAAATTAAAATTTTACTTGAATATTTTTTTATTCCCGCTTTATCCCAGATGTCAACAGCTGAAGTCTGGTTCGTGTCACACAAGAATCTGCGACACTGTAACCAGTAAATTATCTAGACATGAAAATAATGCGTGCATCCTCATTTAAGAGCCATTTCTCTGCATATACGACCTGCAAAATTTATGAATTTTGTTGCTAATGATCTTTAAACTGGTAAATAATTTTCAATTCTAAGAGCGTTTACCTTGGTAAAATGTGAAAAATGTTCAAATTTTGTACAAATGCTCGAACAATTTTGAAAAGCAAATTTACTTTTTTTAGGAATAAAAAAATATGAAAGGTAACTACATTTTTTTTTTTGTGAGATTTTCTCGAACTTCATGCATTGTATAAAAACAAAAAACTGCTCTTCTTTACTTATCCACGTATTCACTAGATGTTGAACGTTTGATTCCATTCATAATCTACATTTCTTTGTCGAACATCGGCCTAAACTTTGCTGCGAAGAATAGATTCAAAAGCCGTTTCTACGACTTTCTTCGGAAGCAAATCCTCCTTAACCTTTCTACAAACCATCTTCATCTTGCGTCCCTCCCAGCTGAAGTCTGATGGTTAGGGAGCCTCGAACTCTTTCCAAATGAGCAGACCCGTGTTAAATTCACATTTTCCAAAAAATAAAAGTGTACGAATTGCTTGTTTAAGGAGCTCGACAGCAGGAGCTGATAGAATTATTGCCTTTAAGCATGAAGCCAGGAACGAAAATTAATTGCAAAAGAGACTTAAATGAAGGGAGAGAAACTTCGGGACGCAGGGAAAAAGAGGAGCAAAGGAAAAGGCACTAAAATTTCGCAAAATGAATCTCCGTTTGTAAACTGAAAACTTTATTCTAATATTTCCAGGCCTTGTCTTTTGCCAATTTTCCTTCGGATAATTTCTTGTATTATATTATTATCCGGGGAGGAGCAGCGGAAGGGAAGGAGCGAATTCTGTAGGACTCATCAGGTAGGCAACCGTTGGCACGAAATTGTAACTCAAAAATGAAACTGAGCAGCAAACGGCAGATGCTGCCGGCGAAAAGGTAGCGGCAGAGATCTCCCTGTCGTGCGCTAAAAGCGCTTGAGACCAAATTAATCGCGTCATTTCAAAAATAATAACAATCAACGTACAATCAGTTTTTCGGCAGAATTAAAAAAAAAAAAAGAAAAAAAAATGCATTTTCGTAACTTGATGATAATCAATGGGATAAAATTTTCAATTTCGCCTCAACATTTTTGTATGCCGCAGAAAATTTTCAGATATCTCGGCATTGTTATATCAAACTTCCATCGGGATATTATCGTTGACTATTGTACACTCGAAACCCGTAAAAATCACCGATGCACGTATAAATAAGATAAATAAAAACGCAATTTGAACCCCCAAAAGTGAAGTGAATCGTGAAATAAATTAGATAGAACAGTAGACCAAAGGACAAATGTCGCCATTGCAAGTTTAAATAAGAGAATAAAGGGTGTTGAAAATAATATATTTAGATGGTCACGTGCTTTGATGAATCGTTCCACGGTTGAATAAAGGCGAACCCCTGCACAATAACTGCCCTAACTGTGTCAGGGTAGCAGACAACAAAAAAATAAATCCGAAAGAAATAAACGAAAAAAAAATTGAATTTGACAGTAAAGGCGATTATTTTGTGAGAATAAACGGTGTATCCAGAATATAGACATGACATCGTTGATTGATTATACATCAAACAAAATGAAATTAATCTTAAAAAAATTTTTTTTTTTTTTTTTTTAACCGGGGATTGTTAAGGATTGACATTTTCTCGCTTAAGTATCAAACCATGTCGTAACGTTGATTTTAAAATTTTTCGACGCTAATCTACATGGTCAAATCACAAATCCATCTGAAAATTCCCTACTGGCCCTCGTTATGATATATGGAAATTAGATGATAAATTGATCGCAAGTCGTGAAAAATAATTTTTCGTCTAATGGTATATTAAAAGCAATATCCGAGGGTCACATAACGAAAATTGATCTGATTTAAATTTCGAATTAACAAAATCGTTGGCAATAAAACATTTATCCAATAGAAAAGGAGCCATCAATCTCGATAAGATCTGCAGATCTAATTCTATTTTAAGCGACATAATATCGCTGAATTTGATTTTCGCTCACTTATGGGGAAATTCAGCTATTCGCGCTTTGATTGTATCGCTTGTAATTTTATTTTAACTTTTAATGGCTTACGAGGAGTTCGTATTGTTTCTCTTTCGCCATTCTACTTAGCTCTAAATTATGTTCATTATCAAGTCCTCCGCAGAGAAATACATTACACAAGGGGAAATGATTAAGGGAAGGATCTCGAATGGGTCTCTCCCATGGGAAGTTCGTCGCCTTTTCGTCGCCAATGTCGTCAAACTCCTAATCCTGCAGCAGAGGAACTTTTTCTTCTTCACAAAACAATATATACGTGACCGGCTAAAACAACTTTGAATGGGTGAAAGGAAAAAATATAGGAAGAAACTTTGCATGGATAACTGATATATATATATATATAAATGATGCTAAAATTTGCATAAAAACCGTAAAAAAGGGAATCATCCGAGCTGAAAAACAAAGGCAAATCATAAAAGAAAGTTGAAATGGCAAAAAAGGCTCCACGATTTGAGCAAATGAAACGCAAAAAGAAAGGCTTAGCCGGAAAAGGTTCGATGCAGAAAAAAAGAACGGTGAAAAAATCAATTTCAAGAAAAAAAATGAAAAAAAATTAACATACAAAAGATTCTTAATCTACATAGATTAAATAAAAATCTGCACAACATAAAATTTATAATCACATACATGTCAATATTTAAAGCATAATTAACATCAATAAATACTTACAGTACAAAAATCAACACATATTGTTTATAGATTTGTAATACTGAGACATTCAGTATTATTAAAGCTTTCCATAAGATCAGTCTAAAAAATTTATCATCCTTACATTATCAGAACATCTTTATTGTCCCTGACTCCTTAAAAATTGAGGTACGAAAATTCATTGATTAAAACAACGATGTAGAAATACATGAAAATATATATGTAATAGTACCTGCAACAAAGTTAATTTATACTTTTGATAAAAATGATTGCCGTTGGAAACGCGTAAATTACTCAAAATAATATTATTAAAAGTATTTATATGTATTATTATATGATCATTATGCAATATTTTAAAAATGTTTATTTCATATCGAATCCAAAAATAACAGTGATGCTTAAGATATGTGTTTATGTTTAATTATACATATATATAAATGAGGATATAAATGATAAATCTGAGCAATGAAGATTAAATTATGAATTTTTTAAAACATGATTTCCTTCGTAAAAAAAAAATCCACTTGTGGATGTATATATTTCAAAAAAATTAGTATTTGCAGTAACTTTTTTATCTGCAAGAAATAGAAAAATGCCAAATTTGACTGGGTTAAGAGTGGTCTTTGATGTTTCTGTAAAAAAAGTAGCAAAAAAAAGCAAGATTAAAACATGTAATGATGAAGTAACTTTAGAATAGCTGACAGCTTTACGAAAAGCAACGGATATTAAAAGTGATGGTTTTTTTGTAAGCTTTAGGAAAATCAATTTGTGGTTATTGGCTGCTGATATTGTCATCCAGCGACTCCGTACGCATGGGTATAGCGGCTTCTTTAACGGCACTATCAACTACACACAAAAATTGAATTGATTTCTCTTTTTTACTCAAGACATGCAAATGGACTTATTGTACCTTGTGCAGAGGGAGATATAATTTCCCATTATCATTACGTATAATATAAAAAGATAAAAATGAATATTTTAAAGTCGCTCAAATTTAATATCCGTAGTATTTCACAAGTTGTAACTTACTGGAAAATGAATTATCTACTTTTGACTGTTAAATAATTTAAGTACCGTTTGTGAGTTGAAAACTTTCATTAGATCTGCTCAGTATTTATGGCTGCGGGTTAGGCCGTTGATCATTTGTTTAACGACCAGATTTGTTTTTTAAATATACAACGTATGCACCATACAAATTGTACATGTTTATAGTCAGAAATTATATTTTTGGTTGATGGTCGATAAAACGGTAATTTTTTCTCTCTGGTGATTTGAAAATCGTCGGGTCGATTATTTGTCAGACTATTATACATCCAGATAAATTATGTCACCCATTAATAACTGAGATCTGAGTTTATCAGCAGTCATAGATCCATCTAAGGCACTGGAGATATTTTGATTCACCGTTCGTACTGCAGTAGGTAATATTTAACTGTGACAGAGTTTAGGGAAATTCAAAAGAAATTTTTCTTTCACTTATTCCGTATCCGGTGGCTTCATGCATAATTCTCTGCTTTTTTTGAACATCCTTTTGAGAATTAACAAACACTCAGCTCCTCTTCCAAACGGCTGGGACGTCTCATCCTAATGCATTTCAATTCATCCCAACGCACCGAAGGACATCACATAATTGAACATAAAGGGAGATGCAAGTTAAAAAGAGAATTTAAATTAAACTCGTTGCTGATTAATAAAACGCAGAGTTTTAAATAGATGACATGTTTAATATAAAAGGAGATGTAAAAAGGAAGAAGATAGAGATTAATGTTAAAAAGCTTGTACCAATACTGTTGGCCCCCGAAAACAGATCATCCCTCAAAGTTTACAGGGATGGTTAATTGCCTCCTTTTCATACTCTTGATCTTACCAGAATTTGAAATTAATTCACAGGTTTTTTTATCGGCGATTCAATTTGATTCTGTTATCAAAAATTTCAATTCCCTCTTTGTTGATCATGCATAAGTCTGGGGCTTCCCTTTCAGCAGATCTCCCCCAGAGTCTTAACGCAGTCGAAAAAATAAACTTCACGGACAGTCGCTGTACGGCACATTATCTCTTCTTGCAGGGAAAGGTCGTCTGTATCCGGCCTACAGCCTGAGCGGCTCGGAAGGCGAGGCAGATAATTCTCCTCTTCACCACAGATCCCTCCACAGACGAAGGCACAATCAGCAGCACACGTATCAGGAGCCCGGATTTCACCAGGGGAAGCAGCAGGATCAGCAGCACACCTACCAACAGCCTTATTGCCAGCAGCTCCAACAGCAGGGTCCGGCCGGGCTGAGTGACACTCCCACGTCGGAGAATGCCTCCGATGCCACTTTAACCGATTCGGAACTAGCTCTGGCCAGGGACTCAACTCTCCTCGTCCATAACGGTGAGTCTTCCTCCCTCTGATAGCAGCTTACTTCCATTCTGATTTTTTCTCTTTTACATACGGAATTAAAACGTCCGAGGGAAAAATGAAATTGCTTTTTTCATCATTATTTCATCAAAAGATCTCATCTCGCTAATGACTCTATAATGTTAAAATATTCAAGCGATCTTTAAATAATGAATCCCTGGTCTGCCCAATCCGCCCTTCGCCGTCGCTAACATGAGGCTTGATGATCATTGGTAATACTGAATGGTCAACGCTTAAAGTGTGAAACGCGCTGGGCTCAACACTTTACCATTCATCAAACCAACGGTTAAGCGATTTCCTCCTTTTCTTTTCCGAAGTTGCTGTCTTAAAAACGGGAAAGCACCGGAGTAAAAAATCCCCTTTGGCCCCCCGAATTTTGAGCCCAAATCCTTCGAACCTTTCGCCCATCGACTCGGTTCGACACTGCACAAGTGCGACGCTCTCGTTCGACAAAAAATATTTCGAGAAATTGAGTAAAAATAGCGTAAAAAATGTAAGTGCAATTTCTGACGGCGAAGATGATTTCACTTCGCTGATGACCCGACATTTTCGCGATCATTGAGGCGTTTTCAAACTCCCGTGCAGGGCGAAATAATGGATTCGTCTCTCAGGAAACTTTTCGAACACTGTGTCAGATCCCTGAAAATTTCGCCGGGCACCGTGCCCCCTGGCGTTGAAATGGATCGAATTTAAAAATACACGGAGGCTGAGGTCGGATGAAAAGCCCTCCGGAGAGTTGTCAAGTGAATTTAAATCGTGGAAAACGCGTAATTACTATCATTTGATTTTGAACCGGAGAAACGAGAGAGACGTGGGAGGGACCCCGAAAATACTGCTGCCACGTTGGAATTCTCGTTCACGTTCACGGTAACCGCATTACTCGGAGGTCGCTCCCAAATGGATAAAATAATGATTCTGTCGACGTACTTTGCGCCCCGGTCGGTCCAATTCACTCATTCTTTTGTATCTTCCTTTCTTCACTTTCTAAAGAGTGTTTAATCGGCTTATCGAGCACTCATCGACATAAATCGTAAAAACGCATTGAAATTCTTCTCCCGCGACACCAAGTGCTCGAACCGCGGACAATTTATGCATTCGAAACTGGTCCGCGATGTGAAACCGGTCGAATTCGAGTGCTGTCGGATCGGAAGGTGCATTTATTCCGCGGCGCGAAGTTTTCGGGAAGCGCGTTTACCGGCGAAAAGGACAAAAACGATAATGAATATGGATGCAAAGAGAGCCTTTCGGGTGACTTGAAGTACCGAGCTAAAGTGGACGTGGCAGATTTCATCCAACGATGCGGACGGGCATCACTTCGAGTGCCCCTTGCAAACGGGGGAGAATACATTAAAGGGAAACGTGGAAAAAAATTTTCGGTCCGGCAGAAACTGATAATTACTGGATTTATTGGAGAAACGTAAAAACCGTAGAATGCAAAACGACCGAAAAAACAGAACAAAAATTGCTTTTTACATAATTGATTATTTCGAATTAATCTCTTCGGAGGTGCCATTAGGAAAATGAACATTCGAAAAAATTTCTTCCGTGAATTATTACATTGTCACTCATACGGTTCAATACAGTGCGAAAAACAGGTCGGCACCGATATTTTTATTATTAAACCTGGGATTTTAGAAACTGAAAAATTGCTTTTGAACGCTGACAAGAAAGTCCCTATCCCGTCTCCTGCTTTCCCCAAGAAATTAACACACAAATTCAATGAATGCGTTTCTGTGGCTTCTCTGTCGCACTTCCATCAAAAAAAAACTGTGAAAAGACGAATGAAAAAAATAAAATAATCTTTTCAAAAGGACTTACCTGCAAGGAAGTTAGCTGACTGTTTCGTGAAAATTTCGATTTTTTAATTTTCTTTTCATAATTTATCCAATTAACTAATCAGTTTCGAAAAAGCGAAGCTTAAGAAAAATTAGATCGCTCTCGTTGTGCAGCATCTTTCTTCTGTGCCCTTTCAGAAATAAAGAAATTCAAATGAGAACGAAGTTGTTCCCGCTTGAATAACACGTTAAAACCTACCGTGGTCGCCGACACGGAACTGGAGGAGTATCTTCCAACCTCGATAAGATCTGCGTCCGTTTTAAAGGCGATCCGCCATTTGGTCGCAATGCAAGGGAGGATACCGGAAAGGCTCCGTCCGAAACCGTGCGAAGGAGCCCGAAAACGGAAGCAGCCGCAGGAGGCACCCAGGATCGGAGGGGACAAAACCCAAAAGAAAAGGAGCAAGAAAGCAAAATCCTAAACCGCCAGCGATTGCGTAAAATAATTTGAAGCCAATTTAATTTCGAATCCGCCAAAGTATGTTTTCATGAATGAAATGTGTCGCTGCAAAATGTAAAACGTTTACCCCGGAAAAGTCGAATTTGAAATCTCTTTTCCCGCGTCGGCATAAGGTGAGGATTTCCATAAGGGATTTTGACGCATTGACTTGGAATGTAACAATGGGATTTGAGAACAATGGATCGAGGCACGAAAGAAGAATGAAAATTCCGCAACCGGGATCGGAATCGGGGTAACCTGACGTTTAGCACGGACAGCGAAGGCGAAACGTGTTCCAAATGCAGAAACACCCCGGGAAACTCCATAAAAAGCTGCAAACTCCATAAAACCATTTACACATTCCCTGAACTCCTTTTAAACCCGGCAATTAGAGCATATTGCCCTTCCGGCGTCAATGGCTACCACTTACAAAATGTTGAAATAATACAAGATTTGTGAATGGAGTTTCTCGTTTTCCATCCGTGAATGATATATGTGTCATTTGTGAGAAAAAAAAAAAAAAAAAAAAGAAAAAAGAAAAACCTTTTTTTCTTTCTTGATGATTTACTTTTAAACACATAATTTTCTCATTAGGAGTTTTTCTACAGCTGTCCGAAGGAAGTTGCACGATGTCACTTCCTCGCCCAAACCTTCTTCCGAGGCAGTCGTATTTCCCGCCGAAAATTGGAAAGCCCGTGAAATCCGCGTGCGCTCGCTCCCCAAAATAGAACAGGCATATCAGCATAATTACCGAGATGTTAGCTGAATGTAATTAAAGCAGTGAAATCCTTTCGAACCATCGGAGCAAACAAAGAATGCACTAAATTAATGGTAATAAAGTCTATTGCCGGCAGCAGTCAAAGTTTGCACCTATGCCTTCGGCGCGTGAAAGGGACAACAGCTAAGTCATCAAAAGGCATAAATTTTAATTTACAGCTCTGAGCTCGGAAAAAGATGAATTACAACAGAGGGAATTCTCAGCACAAATTACAGATGTTCCACTAGATCGACACAGGTCGCGGAAATGAAAACAGCACCGGGATATAAATTAAAATTTATGACTTTCAAAAGTGAGAAGGTTTGAAATGCGAAAGGCCGAAGGAGGGGCCCGGCCCAAGCATTTGAAGGCAGCGACCTAACCGGGAGTTTGCACAAAATGTGCGGGCTTCGCCCACGGTTAACTGCAGCTTTGTGGATCACGAGAGAAACTTAAGGTTGATTGTGAGAATCTAAAACCATCGCGGAAAATTTCGAAGGCGCGGAATAAGGAAATGTACATTCCGGATTATGTCGTTAAAACAACCGCGCAAAAGAGAGCGAAGCACAACACAAACGCAAAAGAGTGAAGGCGGTTCAAGATTCTCCGACCAATTATCTGCATTATTTTCTCTTTTATATACGTTTACGCGGTAAATCCACGGTGAAAGACAAAATATGTGAGTTTCCCAGCTGGAAAACGGTTCGGAATAAGCAGGGACGCGTATTTTACACGTGTAAGAGACTTCCTGCCGTCTAAAATTGGTGTGAGAACTTCAAAAAAAAAAAAAAAAATAAAAAACATGGTTGAAGCTGGAAATTCCAAGTGTTAGACCAAGTCGGTTTTAGAATCATAAATTCTTTTGCTGATTTCGAAGTGAAAAAGCGCAACGAAAAAGGAATCTTCCTGAGGAAAAACTAAATCAAATGGGAAAAATTTTTTCCTCCGTTTTGCACGACGACTTCCGCTTTCGGCTTCTAATGCACTGCGCCGGTGGAAAAGAAAAATCATCCAATTAACTATTTCTGGAATTTCTTTATTTATTATGCCAATCATGGTAAATTTTGCGTGTTTTCCGCCGGTTTGCATGATCAAGGCACGGATTATTCAGAAATCAACCGGTTCTGCCTCGGACTGCTTTCGGTATGACATTCTCCTGCTTTGCCCTTCCCCCGAGGCCTCCTCCGTGAGCAGAGCAAAAGCTCCGGCAGCAGAGGACCCGCATCATTTCCCGCAGAAAAATGTACTTTAAGCACTCCTACTCCATCAAAGGTCCGAAGTGTTTCGCTCATGCCACGCGAAATATTTAATTGCCCTCCTAGATCGCGAAATCGAATTAAGATCTCCTTTTTTTTTTTTTTTTTTGGGCAAACATAAATCAGTTTCCACTCCCTTCGAAAGGGTTGCAAGGGTTGATGGGTCAAATATTTTAACGATGAATGCTTTATGCATGCAGAAAGCTTTCACAATGTTTGTTTGTTCGCAGTCAGCGATTATGCTTTTACCCCGGCTTGAATTGTTTGCATTTTTATCTCCATCCTCCCTTGACGCCTTCCTCGCTCGCCGCCCGGGAAAAGTCAAAGCTCCTCCGCAAGCGCTGTGGGGGCTGAGCGCACACAAAATGCATTCCCCTCAAAAAGGAGCGAACCCGATTTCTCACGATTTGCGCCCTGCCTTCCTTTTTTTTCGCACTTGCACTCCCACAACGGAATCCATATCCGAAGCGTGGCGGTGACGGAGCAATTCGGATAGTGGCCCTCGCCTCCCGCGCCCTCCCCTCCCCGGGGGAGGATTTGCCGAAGGGGAAAATGCGATCATCCTCTGCACTGCTCACCATGAGGTGCAGCAAATCCCAGATGTAAAATTATAACTTTCGTTAGTTGCCGAATTCACTGCCGCAGGGAAAAATTTCGGTAATTTCACGTCTTATTCGTATAATTATGAACGTGTTACAAGCCCAGCCCGAAAAAGTTCTCCCAAGTTCGTATGCAAAATCGCGGCTAAATGGACCACACAGCAGGTCCTAAATAATGATCATTTATGACACCGTTTTTTAGTTTTAGTTTATTTATCTTTTTCGTACGCAACAGTAATTTCCCTTTATAATTTGTAAGCCTGAAAATCGATGTATGTTCCCGCTCCATTGATACAGTTTATAATTTCGGCTGCTCAGCCGTAGGAGCGACCTCGCTTAAATTGCGGTCATTATGCCCGCACCGTAATTATTCCCGACGGTTAAAATCGGACCTCTAATCTAACCCGCGTCTTAATCAATACGAAAAAGGGATGTTTTTACGTGAGACGGCTTCAAATGTTTGAGTTTAATTAAAATAAGGCGAACGCTCGCAGGAGGGATTGGCGGATCGAAAAATGGAGGCTGCGGCGAAGAACGAGAGTAATCGTTTGAGTCATGTAACTTTGTATTAATTCAATTTGTTTTTGCCCATCTTCGAGGACGTGGAAACGGAAACGAGCGGAAGGAGGTTAAAAAAGGCAAAGTTGATTTCGTTCGGTGTTTAGCGAGGGAAAACGGTGCGACAATCAAGTTAGCGACAATCAAGGGAGTTGTTTGTACGTCCACTCGTTCGGAAAATGCTCCAAGAAGTGAAACTTGCTCGGGCTGCGGACCCCCGACGCTTTCCAGCTTTGTTTCACGTCCGCAAATTCAGTTTTCCACTTAAGTCATGTATGAAATTCTTGCTCCGACCGGTCCCGCAGCATCGGAAGAGAAACCTTTTCCAATCATCGCTGTCCTGCGCGATTAACCGTGTTTGCCCTCCCGATCCCCGTCCCGATCTGGAGCTAATTTATTTACTCAAATTTCCGTTATCCCTTTTTCTTTATCCGCTTTTGAATTTACATTTCTGATCGCGAGCTGCTTTCGTCCGTAAAGCTCCAGCCAACCCCAACGGGAGCCGCTCGCCCCCGCCCCCCACCACCCCCTCGAGCTTGGGATTTGTCGTCCCTTTTCTTTGATTGGGAACCGCGGGAAGGAAAAAAACGAAAAACGGTCAAAAAGCGGACCTGACCAAGCGAACCGGCTGACGGTGCTGAGCTTTCGACGTGCATTTCAGCGTTGATTTCCTCTTCCGTCAGCGGCCGTTATCCTGCAGCAGTTAAAGGAAGAGGCAAACGACTACCCCGGAGACTTTTTATTACTCGTTCGGGCTCTTTTGAGGGAAGATATACAACAGTTTGCTGCTCTGAATGGAGGCCCTTCGGTTTCTTTCTCTCGCCGGTTAATGCCGATAAAATTAGCTCGATAACGACCGCGTCCCGTATATCCCGCCATATTTACAACCCGATCATTTGTCGGGGAAATAAAGCTGGTGCCGAACCCATAACACTCCGATGCCTGTGACCCATTGCCGATGAGCGTGATCGCAACCGGGGTCGGAATTCCGTTTTCGGTTAGAACTTAGGAAGGCAGACTTTGACGGCGCGTAAAGAAACAGTGATTGGGCGTTATTTGTGTTGACTTTCTTACACATGAAGGACATTGAGGGAAGGATATTGCATGTGTGATATAAACCAATTTATCTCTTACTGCTTTATTTATCTCCCCAATTGAATAAAAACAAAGGCTGCATAAGGGTTTCCTTCTCCGCAAGGCAGTCACGATAAGTCAGATTCGTAATTTATAAAAGGTTTAAATCTCTAACTGTGGGGGTGAAATTTTTATATTTTCTCTCGGCCGCCCGAAGGAGCTTGGATGGGTGGAAGCGCAAAAAGCCGGTCTCGCCCCTTCGTCATCTAAGCATCGTTCCTCCGTTATCGCGTAATGAAGCGTCTGCCCATCCGGAAGAGTTAGGTTAGGTTTTCCGAGACGCAAGATCGTTTGCGTTCCGTGCTGGGATTTTCCCAGGGCGAAACCCGATTCGAGAAAAGGCTCACCTTCCTGCCGACGGGCACGACGAACCCCCGGGGAGCTGCAGGTTATGTGCAAGAGGGACCGTTCACGGAAACTTTCCACGTTTTTGATTCTTGGCGTGGAAAGAAAATTTTGGCGTGGGGAATCCATCCAGTGGCTTCCAGTCAAGATTGCAGAGTTTCACGTTCTAAATGCAACGGAAATTTGCTACCATCTTAAATCGGTTTTCCCGCAGCAATGGAAAGGGCTTCCTTTTCTCGTGCAACCTTTCAATATCGCTATCACTTACCCTCCGCGCTTGTCGGAACTTAATTTGATTTTGTTTCGCGCTCTTTCAAAATGGGCAAAAACGTTACTTTTGGAAAACTTACAAAATAAGCTTTCTGGAAGTTGATATATTCTAATTAATTTGGCCAATGAAAGGGGTTTCCCGTTTAATGAATAAAATTATTTAGCAAATTTTCCAGCAACAAACTATTCTTTTATATACCGGAATAAAAAAAAAAAAAAAAAAAAAGAAAAGAAATTCCTCAACGAAGGAGATCTGACAATAATAGTTACATCACATTATTAAGTTTGATACTGGAATGGAATGAACATTGAAAATTTGACTATATTTTAAAATAAAAGAAGAAAACTCTTTGAAAATCTTACAAGAAGCTGACTGCGTTTATGAATTTTATTTTATTTTTATATAACATACAAAATTCCCTAACTCCTCTTTTCTTTACCAAAAAAAACGTTTCCCATTTTCCAGCACGGGGCTTCTAAACATCGCTGACTAATTTCGGGAAAAGTTTTCTCGGCGCATAACCGAGCGAATTTAACTTGATGCATACCTGTTTCAATCAACACCAAATATTTATGGTATTATATCCGATGGGGGGGGTTTCTCCAAAAACGTAACAGAGCAGCGGAAAGAAGATTCTTCCTCTTTCCAAATGCACAACATTCCTTGAACGGGAGAAAAAAAACGCGGCAACTTAGCACTTTGGAAAGTTTTAAGCAAGTTCAAATAAATCAGCGATAAAACAAAAAAATTCACCGGGGAGCTGCCGTAAGTGCATCTCAACGCGGGATCACCTTCGTCCCGCGGGAGCAAGAATATCATTCCGGAAGAAATTTATTTTTCTCCTCGACATCCGATTTTGATATACGGTCCCCCCCCATCCCCCATTTTAAATTTCATGTTCGCGCTTACGCCCCCCCCCCCCGAAACGCTTTCGAACTGGAATTGCCGGAGAAATCCGGAACCATCTCCAAATCCTGTTGTGAGGGTGCACTGCGATTTACAGCACTCGGGGCAACCGTCCGCGTCCTTTTTTGCCCAAAAACAGCAACCGACGAGTTGCTTTTTCCATGTGTCGCTCCTCCGAAACCTATGGATCTTTGATGCTTTTCGACCTCTCTGCCGCTGTCACAAAGCGCGGTCCATTTTCCCCAAGCTTACTTCGAAATATCCGCAGTAATTTCATTATTTCTATCAGATTTACCTTATTTCATTTTGTATATTACACGATTAACTTCCTCTTTAAGAGTTGTTGTCGTCTCTTGTCAACTCAAGCATTCAGTCCCTTTTATTAGATCTTGTTCATCCACTTCATTTAGTTTCCCAGTTTCAAGCTGTCTACCGTAGTTCATCCAATTTTTTTTAGGTCCGCATGAAGCTTCTCACCTTTCGCTTACGTTGAATTTACAATAAAAACACGCGTAAAAGTATTTTCGATATTGTAATGCGTTTGATATATTAAAATATATGGAGGAGGCTCCGTCAGCAACCCTCGGAAAATAAAAACCATCACTCCGGATCTTTATTTTTTTCATATCGAAGGGCCCGTCGCTCCCTGTGCCCGGGGTTTAAATCTAAGTCAGCATTTTTCTCCTTTCTTTCTCTTCTTCTTGGTTAAAACCGTTTTTCCTTATCTTTTTGCACGGAAAAGTAGAGCCCTTCATTCTCAAAAATAATAACTATAAATAGAGGGAAAAAAAAAACTTTTCCGTATAAAGTTTTTATTTAATAGCCGATTCCCCGCTCTGACCGAAGCGTTTTTCGAGAATGGAAGTTTATGGTTCGGGAAAAAGTCATCGGGGGGAGCGGAACGTGGAACTCTTTTCCATAAGAGTTCGCTGGGAAACTTCTCTTTCGCTCTTTACCAAGTCAGGTACCAAAAAAAAAAAAAAAGCCCTCAAAAATTATTTACATTCCTCCAGGTATCATTTCAAATCGGGATGCCTGAGCGGGCATCCCTCGGGAGGGCGCACGAAAAATTCGCCTGACGCTCAACAAAGCAAACCTTATTCGACGTGTGCCAAAGGCCTCAGAGAGTTAATTAACCTTACGGAATGCCTCGAGGGGCGGGGGGGGGGGGTGAAAAACGGAATTAACTTAAGAAGCGGCAGCTTTTAGATTCCGGAGAATCCTGAAAGAGGTATTTTTACGGCTCCAGAAAACCATCCTGAATTATTTAGATGGATTTTGCTTGATATAAAAATCATAGCGACCCACATAAACTCTACAAATCAAACTGTTACCCCAGTTGTAAACTTTTCCACTTTACGATTGCCCAAACGGTCCCCTGCTTGCAGGAGAGATCAAAAGTTATGTTGCTCAATTGGGTCCCTCATCCGCAGAAATGGAAGAAATCTTCAGGAATTGAAAAACCCAAAACGTATGCGGCCCTTCTCCCGCTTTTTCACCTTCGAGCCCCCTTCCCCCCCCCCCGTAAGCCTTTTCTGTTCACTATTTTCACTCGAGATGAAAGCATTTCCATAAAATTTTCTTTCGGCGCTGGATTTTTGCCGTAAAAATATCGGGCCGCAAGTGAGATTTTTTTCAATTTCGCTTTCGGAAATCCAGTCCCGCGCTCGCCGGCCACCTCGCCACAACAACTAACTCAAATGATACGTTCTGAAATTGTTCTCATATCATTTTGACAAGGGATCTTAATGCTACACCACTTGGAACGTATCCGGTGGGAATGAAAAACGGTGTCCCGCACGGAAAAGAAATTCAATCGAATTATAAAATTTCATTATATTTAAGTAACAAAATCCTGCACCGTGTTAGCCCTGCATTAACGCTTTTGACATTTTATCCAAATTTTGCTTGATTTTGACAGCGGTTTTCTGCAAAATTTCAATTCTCGCACTCATTCCGGCGTTAACTTTTCGGTTCTGTCGAAACTGTTTCACTCGACTGGAGAATTCCCCCCGCTTTTTTGCCATCGATGTCTTCTTTCCTTGATTTTCCGGGGCTTTCTCCTGCGATGGGAGAAATTTAATTTTCCGCAAACGGCGGGAAATTGCCATTTCCAAAACTGATATTTCAACGTTGCCGTGAAAATGCAGGCGCACGGTCTTGCCGCCCCCCCCCCCCCCAACGTATGACGTGTGTAATCTAAGTTTGAAATTTTGTTCGGGGAAAAATAATTGAAAAAAAGGTTGAGGCAATCAAGTACTTCCAAGCAAACTGCTTCTGCCTCTCTTACGCGAAAAAAAAAATTAGAATTTAAACGAAAGCAAAAGACCGGGAAAGAAAAATCCACTTTTGGATTGTCACAGAATTACAACCATCCTTTTTCTGCTAACAGCCAAATGAATTCCCCCGGACAAACGAACCTTAAGACGTCAAATGTCTGATAAAATATGAAAAATGCTTCTAAAACTTCTGACACTGCTTAAATTCCGCCACCGCCGGGAAAAGGCAAACATTCAAATATGGAAGAAAAAAAGACAGACGACGCTTAAAAAGTCTAATCTTACTAAAGGGATTTCTAATGACACATTTTATGATTTGTCCTTTCGAAATTTGTTTTCTCAGTTTATTCATAAATTGTTACATAAAACTGCAATCAGAAGTAAATGCAAACCACGATTAAATGATGTGGAGTGAGATGAAAAATTCAAAAGCCGATATGAAAAATGTTTACGCAATATCGGTTGTCATTTATTTAAATATAAATAGTCTCGGTTTGATCTTTTAATATCAGACATGTGAAATGATCACGCCAGTACTTCATTGCAATGGACTATTAAAAGCGTTTGCTAAAGTTCATGATTTTAACAATTTGAAAAAATATTTTTAGTATAAACTTCAATTGTTGAAAATTATCACGAAGTGATTACACTGCATGATATAGCTGCATAAGAAAACCAGTAACAATATTGATTTTTTCTGTAATATTTTCTGTATTTTGTATTTCAAGTTTCCGCATACATTTGCATTCCATTTTTATGCGGTACATCCCGAAAAAAATTTAAATTAAATCATTAATTGAGCTAAATTCATCAGTGCTTGATTAATTTATTTCCGGTGGCGAATATTTCCCTTTTTTCCTTCCAAATATATAAATATATTTTATAGTCATTTTCCCTGTGAGATTTATAAAATATTATACATAACCTAATTACACGCTTCGTAACACTTCTTTTAATGTTTGTTTGAAAATGATAGGTTATATCGATCCCGAAGCGTTAGCTTTTGTATATTTACGAGATCATATTTAACCGAATGTAGTTATTATGGAAATAGCAAGCGTGTACATCAAATTAAAATTCATACTTTCTTTTTCGAAATACAGATATTATCACTCTGATAATTATTTCTAAGGGATAACCTTTGGAGGAAGCAGTAGCTAACCGTGGTGGTATCACGGTAATTCTATTTGGTAATTCCCTTGTCAAAAATACATAATATAAACTGCAATATCATGCTTTCGACTAGTTTTCTTCATCTCGTTTCCATTACTTACCCTTGCAACATCTTAACTATTAAAACCCAAATTTTTCTTAACAGTCAGAGAATAAATCGGTCTTCTGCAAGTCGCGATACTGCAGCACTTATGAGGATCGCTGAAGCTGAAATTTTTCTTTTTAGATCGATATATAAGTTAAGAAAAAATAAAATTTTCAGTATGGCGGATTTCAAAACATTCGTTTCTGCAAAAATGATTGCAGTCACGGGATCTCTGTAAATATATGTTCATACCTTGAGTATTCTCATAGTGTTGCGACTCCGTCTTCACCATTGTGCATTAACAAAAAAGAAAAATATGCGCCAAAATTAATTTAATAAAAAAATTTGGTTAACATAATTTTTAAAAAAAGGCAAAGAGCTTTTTTCTTACAATAAAAATTTACACAACAATATGTATTAAAAAAGTTTCTCTTCCGTAATTATTAAGGGATTTAGAAGCCTTGCAGCATTTCGAAACTTACTTTTTATTGTTTGAATGAAGCTCTTTGCGAAATAATACAAAAGGCAATTTCATTTTCAAAATCTGAATCAAGAAGGTACACGTTTCCAGGTTTTAAATTAAATAAAGTAAATTTTTTTTTTTTTTTCATTGAAATTTGGTCACTTTCATATTCAAATTCAGTTTACTTTGACTTATACAAGTCTAAGAAGACTATCGATCTACGCTGTTTATTCCGCTCTCGGGAAAAGCATTATTTGAGTTTATGTAAATACTGAGTTACACGAAGTAGTATTAACCAAGGTATTCATATTGCTGCAAAAGAGCAACTCAAATTAATCAACGTAGCAATTTTTTTTTTTTTTTTATTCAGTATTTACTCAGAAAAACAATACTTCAATGTTGTGTTTCTATATATTTATATTTTCATGGACTTTCTGGCATAGTCAGCGACAGCATGATATATAAGCATGTTCAATGTTCATTTTAAAGGGTCTCTATTTTTTTTTTTTTTTACACGAGACCGACCACTTTCACCGACATGCTATCGGATGTGCAGACGAGGAAATATCGATTGCTCCAATTCGTAGAGTACAACGATGAATGCCTTTGACATTTATACATATATTTCTTTTTTTCGTACAAACTCTGCACCCGAAAGTGTCGAAGAAGACACTCTGGAAATGAATCACTCGTTTGTCACAGCTTGTTAATAATACGTTAAAGGATGAGCTTTATTCACGGTAATGGAAGTTAAAGGCTAAAGGACTGGAAAAATATAATCTGTTGGTCCATTATAAACGAATTCAACGACCGCCTTCATCCCTCTCCGCCCTTTTGGAGAACGTAAAACTGAGAAAAAAGAAAAATACCGAAAAGTCAAATCTGAATCGAGTTGACAAGCATTTGACGGGAGATGCGATGCATTAGAAAATATTCAAAGACAAGAATGAAACTTCTTCGGTGGTTTCTTCCTTTTTTGACTTTATTTTTTTTTTTTTTTTTAAATCGAGAACCTCAGAAAGACAAAATGGAAAGGAAGATTGTTCTAAAGTGTATTTAAGGGTAGGGATTCGGGAGCTGCCATTCGAGAATGCCTTTCATTTTTACGCTGGGATCGCATATGATTGACACCACGTTTCTTTTCATTCGGTGACAATTCAACAATTTCGGTGTCAAATATTTTTTCTTCTGCCATAAAAGAAAAAAAAAATGGAGTATTAAAAGGATAAAATCGCATATTTTTCGTAAACCCAGATAATATGCTGCATAAGGTGCACCGAATTGCAAATCTCTGCAAAGTGCAATGTCTGCAATTTTAATTTAAATTTTAAACTCAGAATCCTTAATTCGTATTCATTTTTTTTAACCAACACGTAATTTATTTAGCAGTTTCTGATGAAACTATTGCTTCGACGTTTTCTACAGCATCTCACCAATACAAAGAATCATTTTCCTTCGTCAAATTTTTGATTTAAGATAAATTATTCGTTAAACTATTGCTTTTTCATCATGAAAACGGTTTCAACCATCAATCTTAGATCGTTATAAACGCAATAGCATTAAAATTTTTAGTCTTAACACGATGGACACGAAAATTATCATTGTCTTAATAATGGCATAAAATTGTAATTTTTAGCAGGATATGATTATTGTGTTAATAACGAAAAAAAGAAGGACCATTTACATCTGCTGCGTGACAATGTCTCAAATCTGTGGGTCGCCATAAAGTGAGGTTCCATAATTATGTTGGAAAGTGTCATCCGTGGTGGCAGACATCGGTTACCACGTTGGCGAGATGAAGAGAACAAAGATAGGTTTTAGGTTTCACATTGTAAATAATTGTAAATCATGATCCAACCCCCGTGCGCCTCGCCTTTAAAGGGTTTTTTCTTACTTTTTTACAACTTTCTCACTCCGGTACATTTCACAATTTACAACTTATTTTTATTCATGAGAACATCACATCAGAGGCATCATCTTACAAAAATCCTGCTCTCCACGCCCTAACAACCATCAATTTCGTCCGAGACATCTCCATTTCCATTGAGTAGTAGGTTGTTAAAAAATTTTTTTTTCTTTCTCTCGTGTCCCTCACATATTTTATACAAAACACTTCTTAGTAATAAAAATTTAAGGCATCTCGAAAATTTTCCGCCGCCCACATTTATTTATTATTAGTTAACCGTGGAATCTGCCAAATTTTGCTGCAACGATTTACTGCACAGCAAGGATTAAACCGTGTTTTTGGGAAGCTATAAATTTTCAGTTTTAAGGCTCTTCCAGGATTATCTAACGTTCAAGAATAAGTAGAACAATATCGGATTATGAAACCTTAAACCGGGGACATTAATTTCCCCGGGAAAGTCTTTTAAAAGGAAATTTATAATTATTATCTGTCTGTAAAAGGTATAATTCTATTCCATTCTTTATTATTGCTTTTAAGTGCTAAAATAATGAAAAACTTTCTAAAGAAAATACGAACAATTCGTATTGTTCATTAAAAAACCTACCGAAATCTCATGGAGACAGACGGACTCACGTTTGGTATGCAACTCAATCAGCGAACAAAGCATGATGATAATTATTTGTCACTGCTTAATAATGCGAGCCATAAATACAAATATATTTCTTTTTTTTTTCTTCTCCCGCTTTTCCAGGCTGAAAGTTCCGCGCTTTCGTTCCAAGGTAGCGCGTCCGAAATACATCAAATAAAAATTAATTACTTAAATCCGCAAATCAATTCAAAAGTTTTCCTCGCAGTCTAATTAGCCGGAGCATGTTAAGTTTTCGGGATTTTCCCCGGTAAAATGCTTTCGGGGAAAATTATCAAATAACGCGACGTTATAACGTATCCAAAACTTTCGGAATTAATCAGTTTTAACCCTGGAGAGGAAAATTTTGGATTTTAATGAAAATCCAGAAACGGAGCCGAGGATGCGGAACAATTAAAATGCTCAAGACGTCCTCGTGTGGAAGTCCTCCCGGAAGAGACGTCACCGGAAGATACGAAATCCTTTCGATCACCGGAAGACGTCTGCAGAAGGAAAAAGTCCGGCAGTGACAACGCGGGGCGTTTTCCGAGGAGCGCCTTAATCTGGAATCATCGCCTCGCCATCATTTACGACCGGGGCCTTTTTCCTGCTGTCGTCGCGCGAAGGTTATAAAAATACCACGGTTGTATTAACATTTAATCTGCCTTTGTTTCATGCGACCTTCTATTGTCCTGCCCCTGATTTATTATTTCCGCAGCAATTATGGCAGGTTTTTAGACTTGCCGGGTTATCGGAGGAAGGAAGAGGAATATTTCACTTTTCTCTTACCTTTTTTGTCACTTTTTCACCGCGGGAAGCTTTTTTGTCTTCCCGCAAAATGGATTGCAAAATATCATAAACGAGAAGGTACTCGGAGTGCTTGTTATTTAAATAAATAATCGCCATCTCTTATGCTCGTAATCGAAATTTGTAATTCGGCGTTACAGTTCGCTTTTTTCCGTGCCCTCCCCCGGGGGGGGGGAGGAGGAGGAGGAAAGGGCACTTATTCAAGACACGATGACAATAATGGCACGATTTTTAAGAACGAAAATAAAATCTTTTATGGGATTCCGGCACCGTTGTTTACTACTTCCCTCGCCGTACATCTGTATACGCAGGTTGGGAATGATAAAAGCCGGATGGTTCTCTGCGGACGCGGTACCCTCAGGAGAGACATTTAAGAACTGTTGTACGGATATGGAATGAGTTCTATCTTATTTGCTTCCAGGACCGATATGCAAAAATTGTAAGTAGGCTGCGTTTTGCGGGACGCGGCACACAGCGAAATTTCGCCGGTTTTCGTTCACGCGACATAACGCAGCACAATGCGAATTTCAATCCGATTATGTATCAAGAAATTTCGCCAGCAGCGTTTTTTTTTTTTTTTTTTTGGTTGGAAAAAATTTTCCGACCGACCAACAATATCGTACAACTGGCGGATGGTCGATAAAGGCAAAAATAAATTGGAAAAATACGACGGAGGAGAAGAAGGGAGAAGCGCAACTTTTTATTCTTCCACGTTTGCTGACTTCGGCCTTTCTCGCCGAGATTTTAGTGGAAAGGTTTGGGCTCCGAAATGAAATTTTTCTCTGCGCACGCCGCCTTCAAACGAAAAAAAAAAAAAAGGAAAGAGTCGAAAGTGATTTACGTTTTTCCTTCTTATGATCCGCGGGATTTGCTGAAAAGCTCAGCGATAAATTAAGCATTTTGATGGATTTTCGGCTCGGATAACAGACATAATGCAATTATCTTTCATCCATCGATGGTCGCATTTCATCTTCTGTCGGAAGTTCATGAAGCCTTCCTTGGGAACCTTCGGCCCCTCGGGCAGAGCACTGCGAGTCCGCGAGCGATTATGCAGCCGAAGGTATTCCGGAAAGAAAGAAGATTTTTCCAACTTTTTGAGTTAAGTTGAAGAAAAACCCGGCTTGTGGGCCATTGATTTCGGGGGTTTTCGGTGTCGTGACCGGCCATTTACACGCCGGCGAAAAGAGCCCGGTAAAAAGTGCATTCGTGGATGGAGCCGCGCACGAAATACATTGATTTTGGTAAAATTTTACGAAGGGTAGGAAGGGATGGGCAGAAAGGTTTTCCAGGATCCTTTCCAGAGAAGATGCTTTTGCGGTCGCATAAATCACAAGAAAGCATCTTATCTTTCGTTCTTGCGTTATGTCACGAGGCCGGACCAACCCGGCGACCATAACTTATCCGCCCTAACACTGCCAACCACTTTTTCCAGCTTCTTTATCAAATGCTAAACATTTCGCCATTGGCTGCGCTCCTTTCCAGAGTGCTCCCCTCCCGATAAGGAGCCCAAAAACGATTTTACTGGAGAAAAAAAAACCTCTTTTCCGCGAGAATACTCGACCGGCAGCAAAATATTTAAACAGTTAACCGTCAATTGGATGCCGGATTAAAAGTCGTTTAATGGTAATCAGATTCGTGAGTGAATGGGCATTAAAAATTATCGCGGAGTAAATGAAGGCGTTAACGAAGCGATTTTGCCGAAGATGGGAGCATTAATTACAGCGGATGACTAAAGCACGGAAAACGGAATTTACTGGAGTTCGACTCGCTAGGATTAAGTAAATAATTAGATAAAATATTTCGGACTTGATGGTACCGTCAGCTATCTTTTAACGACTCAGTGCCGGATTAGGAAATAAAAGAAATCGAGGCAATAAAAGCTTTCTCGCAATTAAAACAACATAATAGAGCGATTAAGGCATCAACCTCAAGAAAAACAAGGGCAAACGCTTCGGCAAAAGAAAATGATGCAAAAACGTATTTATATCGAAAAGCCATTATGAAAGCCAGTTTTGAATTAAGCAAACGTGTTTCGGTTGCCGAAAAACCCCCATTAAACGATCATTGCTATTGTAAACGTAAAAGATCCTGACCATTTCGATCTGTAACATCAAATGTTCTCTTTTCGGTTATTTATATGCACATTCAGGAGCGCAATTTATTAAAAATGCCTAGGTGCGTATTTTCCGTTTGGAAATAAAGCTTATATTAAATACGGTCGACCTTTCCACAAATTGCACTCTTATGTTTATAAACTGCATAACATTCGGATTTTCGAAAATTGTTCAATAATGCTTTCATGTTTCGGAGACGTGAACCGTTCCCCCGAATATTTTCATAGCAACAAATACACGCGGATATTCGTGCTTCATACAGAATGTCGGAAACAAAAGGAAAGAAAAAAGAAACCGCAGCTAAGTCGACAAACTGAATTCCATGCAAATCCATCTCACTTCCACCAAGAGAAATGGGTTAGAATACGTGAAAAATGCATTCGCCGAATGTGAAACAGTATAACTTAAAATATACATTACTAAATTCTCTTGCGTTACTCAAGTTTTACAAGCATTTTAGGTACCATTCGTGCAATATTGAATGTCATCGGGAGTCTTCCTCCTTTCTGGAAGATTACACGAATGAAGTCGAAATAAAAAGAGAACTTCGTTCCCAAAGAACTTTCCGGTGCAATCCATTTTCCATACTGAAAACCCAGACGAACGAACCAACCAGCAGGATTCTTTTCTGTTTCAGGGCGAGATATTTTGGGATAGGTACTTGATGTAAAATTTTTCATTCCGAAATGGCGAACGGACTCAAAATCAATGTTACACTTAACATAAACATAATTATGATTTTATGTTACGGCATAATAATATCGAAAATAATCATTGAAACTATAGATCTAAGAAATATACTTTCTTATACATCTTTTTTTGCTCATTAGGTGTATTCATATTTTAATAAAAAAACGTGGCAAAGACTAGTATCCGTAAATTATTACATAATTTTGTAAAATTAATCTACCTTAAATATATATATATATACATACGCATATACAAAATATTATTCAACTTAATAACTTTTATATCATTAGAATAAATAGTGAATTACATTTCCTATATTTTCAAATTATGTGATATATCTTGGGTTCATAGTTATTTTTATTTTATATGTTTGAATAAAAGCAAAATCAATCATTTCGATTAAGTTATTAAATTGTTTTGCAGTTAACTTTGTCATAAAATAGAAAGATTGTACTTCCAAATTGCAAATACTGGGAAATTAAGATATATGTTATGAGTAAAAAAAAAAAGGGAGAAAAAAACATAATAATTTTATATTTAAAATTCGAAAAAAGAAACTTACAACGAAAGCTCTTAATCGTTTGACGAATGTTTGAAAAATGGGATACTCTGTACACAGCACATCTTCGCGCGGGAGATTCGTTAACCTCTCCTTCCCTATCCCCTATCCTCCATTTCCTCACGATCAACCAGCAGACGGCAGCATTTGGCGCAGATGACGAACAGTATTTGCTTTGAGGATTCCAGGGCTTCGTGGTGATTCAGACCGTTGCATGGATTCCTCTAAATCAAAATTTTATTTATTTTAGATGGCTCAATCTTCCATGTTTTTACAGTTGGCGAATCCTTCCTGCATCCAAGTGTCACTTTTCAACCTTATTTCTGTTTAGGTTTTCATATAAATGAGTCACTCATTTAGCGAGTGATTCTTAAAACATCTTCTGTTTTCCACCCCCCCCCCCCAAAAAAAAAAGAAAAAGCCACTCACACTTGAAAACAAAGCCCTGTCATCCTAAAACTGGAAACGCACTTAACTTTCGATGCTTAATAATTTATCCAAGTCCATAGCTGAGAATCCAGCCGCAGAGAGATTTTTAATTCCTCTAAATTTTCCTTCTTAATATGACAAAAAGAAAAAATCAGTTTTATGAGGATGAAAATTTTCTTCCGAAATATGTATATAAAATTCTACCGCCGTTTATCATCCAAACTGGGATTCGTCCAATCTCGAAGGATCGCTACCTTTCGGAATGGCAGCACTGCTCATATTTATAGATGGAAACACGACTAAAATATTTATTTTTTTAAGACGAAGTTTAGGGATTCCTTCGCGGGTCAGGGAATTTCAAAATTTTGTGCCTAGAAATTTCAACGAATTTGAATTTTGAACGAATGCAACTCACGCACGCACGCACACATATACCATACACACACACACACACATCTAATAATAATGGAATAAGCTTAGCATTTGGTCGATACCTGGAAATCATACAAAATATTGATGCGGACAGCTTGTAAAATCATGATATCACTTATTTAAATTTACCTTTTTATTAATATAAAATCTGCAATTACAACGCGTATTCATCTTATTTCATATCATAGCAATTGGTCTCGAAACTAATTCGAGTTTGACTTTATAACTGCTTGACATTAATATATGATTGCTCTACATAGCAAAGTAAAACGAAAATTGTTTCAACACGATTTAACAGCTTTTAATACAAATGAAAAAAGGCATTTGATATACATAATCTTACGTCACATCTTGTTTTACACAAGAATGTTAAATAGTTTAACATCTTGATCAGACTTAGTGTCCTGGAAGGAATGAGTGTTGCGATACAGCAAAAAGCATCGCTCGAATATTTTGCAATATTCATCACTGAATCCATCATATTTGCAAATATTCAATATTTGCAATATAAATCACACCTTCCCGGAAATATTTTGCAAATTTCAATCCATAAAAATATTACTGCGGAATTTGACGGCAGGAAGTCATGGGACGGAAAAAAAACATCATATAAAGCAATTAAAATACGACAAATTTATCATTAAAAGGTTTTCAAATGCTAAAAAGAATCATAAGTCATGTGTGCTGCAGCATCACTGACTGTTGCCGTTCAAACGTTTCAGACCCCTTTAACGAAATCATTGCCAAACTTTTCATATTAATTATAAAAATATTTGAAACAAAACGTCACCGATATCATTAATAACAGTTTTGGAATATGTTCAACAAATTATTTTCATGCATTCCTGAAATTTCACGTAAAAAGGTGACACGAAACTGTAATATAACAAATTATATAATGATCTATTACATTACAAAAACATACACTTTTATAATGGCGAAATCCGTTCAAAGATCCTTTCTCACATACTTCAAAAATTGGATTCTTAATTAAAGTATTCATTTTAACAATGTTCCTTCGACGATCCCATTAACGCCGTCATACGATTTAAAGCAACATGGGATATTGTGATACTAGTAAATAATGAAAGAAAATATTTTAAATTTTAAAATAAAAGGTATCTCTTATGCAATTGGTGTTTCATGTTTCATATTATCGTATGAAGAAGTATGTATATATATTTTAGAAAATCATTTTGAAATATAAATATGTAAATTGGATTGAATTTACATATTAAAATAAAAACCTCGGTCGTGCCGAATTTTTAATAATTAATGCATGAAGATAAATATTTAGTTCTTAAAACACAAAAAATATTTATTAAAAAATGAGGAAACTCATTTGGGTCAGTTTCAGTTCCCGAATGCACATCAGTATACATGCTGGGAGTCAGTAAAATTTACACTTCTTTAAATGTTGCTAATCTCCTTTGTAGTTGATGAACGAACGGCATGAGGAGAATCCAGAAAAATTTTTAAGCGCAAACCTCGAAATATTGGTTATATTGAATTTCTCTCATTATTCATGCCTGCAAATGGATACTTAACAAATGCATAGCGGTCTGCTTTCGGGATGAAAAAAACATAGTGGAGATATTGAAATTTCGGGAGATATTTAGGCTTTTGTATCAGTTAAGTTACTTGATGAAGTCAGTGTAAACAGTTGATGTGTATGTGAAAAGCAATCACTAATGCAAATCCAGACTCGATTATCTGTGTAAACAATGCTACAAAGTTACTCTCATATCCTTCCTCATTTGCATTTCACTTTCCTCCTGTTTTATTAAATTTCGTATAGTTTCGCCCCTTTTTCCGATCTCTTCCTCTTTCCCCGCTTTTTATTGTCGTTCAAATTCGAGGTTTTGTATTCATTATACGATGATGGAAGCCGCTTTTCCGGAAAAGTGTATTTCCCCGTCACTGGCCGGATCGGACGATGGAACGGCGAAAATATCATCACTGATACCCGGTTCATCTCCACAACCGAAAAATTCTCAAGTCAACGCGGTGTCGAAATGCGCAGGCAATAGTTAAGGATTTCAAACGCAAGCGAAGTCGAGAAGAGATGGAAATGAATTTTGCAATTCGGTTGGATCCTTAAAAATATCTATAGAACAAGAGGATGTGTGAATAATGATTTGGTATTTGCATATGTTGTCCATATTTGACTTATAGATCACAAAGCACTGATCAGTTTTTTGATGGCGAAAATGGGATTTCGCGAGGCACTAAAAAGTTATCGTATACATATATAAGTTCTATATCTCATTAGAATTTTTTGTAAAACCTCTAAATGGATATTACAGACACCAGCGAATTTTTTCGCAGCAGAAATCTGAACCGTACACGTTTTTTTTATTCGATGTTTCGATTTACAACTATGCAATAATTTTTTTTCCAGGTAAGTTTCATCTACAGAATCTGCGCTGTTTTTAATGTAGTATACGTAAGTAGATTACTTTAATTATTTTTACTTTCATAAATAATGACACTAAAGCCATTGCTATTGCATTTCGTTTTCGTTGTTCTGAACCCAGTTTGAAAGTATTTATTTCATGGCGCCGTAACATCAAAGAAAAAAAATATTTCAACCAATTAAGAATTAATTTAGATTTTAGATTAATCTACGCTTCTAAAATCAATATAATAAAGGCTCTGCATTTTAGAGCCGTCTCTGTTGTGTGCCCCTTCCTTGGTAGTTTTTCAATTCAGCGATCACACCAACATTTTCCCATCTTCAGTTGATACCTTCAGCGCAGCGAAAGAAAAATCTCTCTGGCAGAGAACGAAAACGGTCCTCGAGCGTGGACAAAAAAAATTTTTCAGATGGCGAAAGATAAAGTTTCACCCTTTGCAAATATAGGTTCCAGTGATTCAGGCGACGAAAAGCAAACATTTGCTTCCAGCGGGAAAAAAAAAGCGGTAAATCTTAAAAGTATTTGCATTCTGTCGGAATAAAGGACGAAACAGTTGTATCCCGTAACAGCGGCAACTCTCCGAGAGAGGGATGCTGCTGATAAGGGCTGATTTTCACGGACAGTAGGTGATCGGAGGTTGTATGTTAATTTGCGAAGTCAATTCGACCATTCGCATCCCTCCAGGCTCAAATTATTTCACGTGCTGTCGTACATCAGAAACGGTTTTTGCCCGCGCTCTCCCCAAACGGCCCTGCCACTCAGGCAGCCATTCATCATTTACACGTATTTTATCCCCCTGCAATCGGGGATGAGAGACTTAACAATTCAAACATTTTTTTAAAAACCCTTTAAACTGTTATTTCCCTTTTTTGTCCCTTAAAAACCTTCCGCTTTTTTTCATATGACTTTTGTCTAACGATAAAACGCATCTATCATAACAAATATTATTTTATTGAATAAATTTTATTCCCTAATGGATTTCATTTTCAACACCGCATTAAAAAATCAGATAGAATAGGCTCGATTTGATTTCTTACAAAACCTGTCAATATATGTAAATATATACGAAAAACTTCGAACATATTTGAAAGCACAAAAGAAAACATCTCATATCAAGAGAAATGATGTGTCTAAAAGCAAAAGATTGTAAAATTTTTATTCCCATCCCCGAATAATATGTTTCAGCTTTAAAAATTAAAGTTATTCTCTAATCCGTGCCTTTAGATCAGAAATTTAATTTTTTCGACATGAAAATTAAATGCGATTTAAAAACTTTTGATTCAAAATGTTAATCGCAAAATGCAAGCTATAGCGAAAAACATTGTAAATTATATTTCTGGGGCCAAAATTTTAAATTTAGAAGTGTCATCCTACAAGTACATTATCCAAAATTCTATGTTTATTGATATGGAAAAAATAAAATTTCACTCTATTGTGAGAATGAAAATTTGATTTTTTTTCTTTATGATATTGAAGACTTTTCACTCGGTTGCTCCCAAAAGGATAAAAATCAGCCTTCAAATTGTTCTCTTACACATATATATATATATATATATATATATTTCATACTTTTCCTATTATTCAAATCACATTTCGTAGTACTGTCTCTTAAAGCCGGGCATTGAAACTTATTTTTTTCGTTTCATGTCTTTTAATTGCACCATAAAAGTCTTTTCTTTAGTTAATGCAATTACTTTTTGTAAAAAGAAATTATCAGTATTTAATTGATAAACTTTTGCATAAATACTTAAGCAAAAGCCTATAATATATACATATATTATTTATTTATTAATAGTAACATGTGAAACAGTAATAAGCGCTATACCAATGCCGACGAATGAATTATAAAGATAAATTTGCATTTTAACTGAAAAAATTTATAAAGCATATATAAGACTAAATAAAATTTATCTTCAATTATAAATCTTATTTAATTGTTATAAGTTTAATATTAGGATAATGTTTATATAAATCTTTTTTAAAATAAAAGTTGAAATAATATATAATATTTATCAGAGCCTGCGAGCTCATCTATATTGCTTTTTTTTACTGCAATTTCATTTGATAAATTCAGATCTTCCACAACAGTGTGAAATTTATAGTGCCAACACCTTTTTTTGAGTCCATTATGCTAATTATATATTCTTATATTTTTCGTGACCGATTGTGAGGAAAGATACCGATAACCTTTTAAGCTCTTGAGTAGGATTCTAAAAGAAAGTGTCAGGTCATGCCAAGTTTGTTGACACCAAGTACAACCAGAAATATTTGTTATCTACATTTTTCCACAGTACTGTTTAAAAATAGTTATCGTTGTATATATTTTTAGATGTGATTTGCGAAATGATATTCGAACTGTATCAAGTTTCGGGAAAAGAAAATATTTTTGTACTTCGGGGTAAATTTTTAGTCTTACGCAGGATATTTTGCTGGTTTTCAATTTCCCCTCTTGGTATCTAGGGAAAATGTTTCACTCTGCTGTTGCAATAAATTTATAAAAATTCTTTTTCTCCACCGCTGATGCATCGTTTCTATCGCTGCACATGAATCATTTGAAGCCAACCTTAAGGTTTGCGTTTAACGCCGAGTTTTGTATCTTATCCGAAAAAACCGAATTTTCCACCATCCATTGACGGAGAAAGAAAAACCTTTTTCCCTTCAGCTTTTCGATTTTGATTTTTCTTTTTCTTTTTTTTTTTTCTGCGTCCCATCCAGTTTTCCTCCTCATCATTTTTATGAAGTCTACCTATTTCGGAATGCAGAAAACGATATTAATCTTCTTTCAAGCAGAAAATGCCGAAATGTGACAGTTCTTATGGTACGATGCCCAGAAAATCGCTTTTCCCGTAGTCTCCTGGAACACAAATATGAGATTAATCATAGTTCATCGATTGAGGAAAATTCCTTTTTCCAAGGGAGAGGAAAATGTCTGCGCTGCAAAAAAAGGATAAATCCATCCGAGGAGCATCTCAGGAATCTGCCGAATTATTATATTTTTTTCCCTCAAAACAGGTTCTTTTTACAAAGAACGGAGTGCAGAGGCAAATGGACAATTTTTTCCTTTGTCAAAATGAAATAAATACAAAGTCGAATTTAAGCAATCGCTTAACCGAGGTCTTGAACTTTTTAAAATATTCCGAGATGGACGGCATTAAATATCCCTTCCGAACCTGTAGAAGCTTGAATGAGATTAACAGCGCCTTCCACGGGATAATAATCGAAGGCGCTGGAAGCTTGAAAAGTGCTGGAAGAGTTTAAAACGAGGAAGATTAAACTTCGAAAAGGTGAAACTTGGAAAGAGCTTTTCCACTTCCATTAAAATAAAGTCTGGGAAGAAGGGTGTACGGCAGGGGAAAATGGGAAGATGCTTTCGGAGCATCTCGCGGGACGTTCTGGATTCTTGCTTAAAAACGAATTAATCTAATCTTCTTTTAGTTAAGAAGCATAAACATGACACGGGAGGACCTTAAATCACATCCATCTTAACTTTAAAACTAAATAAAGATTGCGTGGTCTCAGGTCGATGCTGATCATAAGTCTGGATGATTTTTCATACTGCATTGCTCGCACTTACCGACTTCTGAAATTCTTTTGAAATTTCGTAAAATGCTGTAGGGTTTGCGTATGTCGACATACCAAGTTATAATTTTCCCGATTTCATTCACTTTTTAAACCTGACAACTGCTGCAGACGTGCGCGATCCGTCGCACACGTCCTGGATGTTGCCAACGCACGGAGACCGTTTCCTTCGGTGAAATTGTTGGACCCCTTGACATTGTCTGCAAGAACACGCACAGAAAATTGAACTTAATATGAATAAACAACGAAAATGACAAAAATGAGCTTGTAACGTGAAATTTCACATGACTAAATATCGTGATCTACATAAATATTTTGTTCCATGTTTATCCAACCAAATAAAATGAAAGTACATGTGGCAAAACGTATATTTCACATCTATCAGACGTTTAATTAATTTATCGATATTACGAATATGCAATTTATGCCAGTATCGACAGCGGCGAAAAGAAGCCCCGTACAAAAAAATTAAATAAATTTATTTTTATTTTACAAATTCGCATTTAAATCATTCCTGTCTTAATGTAATCGTGACATTTTCAAATAATAAATATAAAGTATCTAAAACGTGACGATTTTGCTTTTGTAAAAAAGATTGAGCTAAGGCCTTGTGCATGTGATGAATTTACCATCGGAAACTGAAAAAAAATCCCAATACTTGTATCGATTTTGGATGAATTCATTTATACTTTCTTACGTCCGAAATACCTGTGCTTTCAACTTGTTTTTGAATAAGTGCATCGGAGATAAAGATAAAAAAAGAAAAAAAAAATGGGAAATTCAATTTTTAGGAAACATTTTTCCAAGACAATTTGTATTTCAAGTTTTTCTTTTATTCATTAATTAGACTTGTATTTAATTTACAATTCACGTCCACGGCTTCGAAATTAACTTTCCGAGTCCAGTTTTTCTCCCTTTCCTTCGGGTTATATCCACTCACAAAGGGTCCCACGAAAGTTGCTCTCGGATCGCTGGAGGAAGTTGTCGGGTGGAAAGAGACCATCGACATTCGACATCGCCCAGCAAAGGATGCATTTTCGAGTTTCACGTTGTCGAGGTTTCGCGTGCTCCTCCGTCCGACAATCCACGAAGAAGAGGAGGATTTCCAGGTCCAAAAAAATAAGGAAAAAAAAGGAATCCTTAATATTTGGCAGGAGAGAAAAAAAAAAACGGGAACGTGGAAAAAGCTTTTGTCGGTCATTCACATGTGGCCCGGGGATGATTAATTATGTGTCGGAGAAGGAGGATGTGTCCCTCGACATGCCAGTGTGGGGATGAAAACACATGCCCCCTTTTGATGAAAGCCTGAATTATTATACTTTGTATTTCTGTATCGTTCAATCATAGGTATTGCCCTTCTGTCTTTTATATTTTGTTTTCTAACCCTCCACATTAGGTTTATGAAGCAAAGAAAAAAGTATCAAGCATTAATCCCTTGAGAAAAGATTGATTCAACTTGGGAACCGACCCATCTGTACTTCACCCCGGTGAAAAAAAAAAAATTTGATTTTATTTTTAAGATACGAATTCGATAACATTATCATGTATATTGCTGGCCTCGAAGAATAATGGGAGCATCTATGCATTTTTTCTCTTTTTTCGAACAGGGAGGCTCGTAAAACTGGCCTAAGCTCAATGAAATTTTGTTTATTTAGGCTGTGGAAATTTTTTGGTCGGGGAGGATTAAGAATGTACGCTGCAGATATGAAAGGGATGTGATATATGTAAAAATATAAGCATATGCTTATATCATTTGCATATAAATTGATAAATGTTGTTAGAGTTGCTGTTAAGGACAATTTTCAATTTAAGAAAGCGTGGCAAACTTTCCCTGAAGGAGTGTTAAATCCTTCCCGAGGAAGCAGAATATATTCGTTGCATTACTCCAAATGCTCTGGCACAAAGGGATGCTAGATGAGAATCTGGAGCAATTTTATTTTGATCCTTTCTCTTCTGTAAATCAATTCTCCGAAGAAAAATGCCTGGAAAGGCGTCTACAGAGGGAAAACCTGGAAAATCGCTTTTTCCTCCGGAGTCCCGCTTTCACCGTCTCTCTTCGTCCGCTTCAACTTCAACTAATGATGTAAAACGCTTGGCGAAGGCATCCTCACGGATTCGCTCTTCCAGTAAAAAAAAGAAACCGCTTTTCCCCGCGTTCCCTCTCCGCAAATGCGTGTCAGAAGACAAATGGATGCGAAAAGGGATGACGAGGAAAACCGAATGGATATTTAGTGACACGGACCGGCATCGTTCCTCTCACTTGGAACAGATTTCCATTTAATCAACTTGTTCGTTGCGATAGCCATCATGCAAATATTCGAAATGAATTTCGAAATGGGGGGGGGGGGGCGTTCCATTGGCGAAATTTCCCTTTTGATTATTTCTTCCAGGCTCCAGCACCCCTGGACCGGCTCCCCGCACGTTTTCCGTGACATTTTCTCATTTCGTTTTATCCACACTTCAGGCAAATGAAGATTTTTTTTTTTTCTACTTTTTTTTAATGAAAAAAATTTCCCGTTCCCTTTTGATTTCGCAGCTTTGCATGTTTCGAAAGTTAATTGAAGCGTTAACTGCCCTCACGGAAAGGTTAAACTGCACTGACGGCAACATACGTGACTCACGTTGCAATGATAATGATGATGGGGGTGTTCTTCCAGGGGGGCGTTTTTCTTTGCGGAGCTCGGAATTTTCGGCATTTCCCGGATTATCCGTATTTTCCAAAAAAAATTTTTTCTTCCCCCCCCCCTCCGAAAACCCTCTGGTGCTATCCCCGAGATCCCAAATTGCGCTTTCTGCCGTGCCTGAAAGGTTCTTCGTCATCGCGCGAAATCGAAGTCTTCCCGTCCGGGCGGACGTCTCACGTTGTGCGAGGTAAAAAATAAATACATTTTGACGTTTCTGTTTCCGCGCTCAGTCTCTGCCCCGAGCACGGTGTCATTCTCCCGCTGCCTTGCCTCCTCTGTGCCCATCATTAATTTCTGCCGCCACTTCTGCTCGACGGAGATTTATTTATTCCGAACACGCGCGTAAACGCAGAAGGAAAATGCGTGCCCTTAATTCTTCTGATTCTCGCTCTTTTTGTACATTTTAATTTGGTTGGTGATCGACGAAGCAGCGAAAATCTTTTTTCGGGATCTTAAATAAAAAAAAAAAAAAAAAAAAAAAAAAAAAAAAAAAAAAAAAAAAGAGTCGCAGGGGGAAGAATTCCGAAATATCCACGTTGGCATCCCTGCCTGTCATTTACAATATGAAATTACCCAATAACACTCTGTATGAAATTATTTTAAAATGATGAATGATTCCCAAATAATTTATTTGCATATAGCGATTTTTATCATTGACGTTATTTGTCTAAATGCACAAACGACAGTTAAGATGAAAAGTGTCTGCTAATTTTAAAACAAATTTAAAGTTTGAATATGAAGACCACAATAAACCAGTATTAGTTCTTAAATAAATCACTTAGTTATACGACTTGGGAACTCGAATGGCTACGAGTAGCGGTGTCGGATTCATTATTTTCGGAAGTTTTACTGCTCCACCTTAAAATAGACTTAAGGAATTTAACTTTAATTGCGGAGAGGGTTTTAGGAAGTAAAAACTTTCCTAAAATACAAATGCTGCGCAAAGTCCGAGATTTTCAATTCGATTCATGGGTGAAATTTTCCGGAAAAAATTTTCCTTTGTCCGGCCAGAAACTGTTAAACCATATAAATTATTAAATCCGTGATATATATATATTTTTTCCGTATTAGTCTCCTCAAATTATTCTTTATCCACTTTAACGATTATCTTTTCATTTCGTTCGCACCGTCGGGTAGCATGCGAGACCAGGATGTAATTTTTATTTGGCCAAGCTGGGGGGGGGGGGGGGGGGTTTGCAAGGAAAAGGAAAATTTGCATGCTGGGTCGCACGCAACGCAAAATCCCAGTTGCCACGCTTTTCCAAACCGGACTCCATTCCCGTCGGCAGCATCTCGCAGATCTGCAGGCATCAAAACTCGCTGAAACGGCAAAACTGGAAAACGCAGGAAAATGCGCAACTGCTTGCTTTGCTGCAGTGGCTCCATCCACGAGGTGCCCAGTCCCGACGCGATCGGTTCTTTCCGCCAGTTTCTTTTTATCGCTCTCCCGTAATAATTCATCGAGGATTAGCGGAGTTTTTCGCCTTGCCATTTGCAAAAGCGAAAGAAGAATTACGGTCAGCGACATCCCGATTGGCTCCCTTTATTTATAAATCGCTCAATCTCAGCTATAAAGGTTCCGCATGAGCAGTTAAATGGACTGTTTTGCTTACCCTTTCCCTTCTCCATCGGTGCTTTGAATATTGCCCTGCTTCCATCTGACAGGGGTCAGGTCTACTGGGACGCATAAACCCGTGGCGCTTTTAAGCCGGCCCGGGGGCACAGGTAGAAAGGAGGAGCAGGGAGCAGAAATGCTGCTGGCTCGGAAATACTGCACTTTTCGACAAAACTGCACAACTTTTTTTACTGCTGCCAGGGGATAAGCCGAACCGGCGGTTGGATAAACCTTTTCCTGATGGACTGCCGCTACCATCAGGAACAAAATACTTTTTTTTTATTGCAGCGTTGAAGGCATTTATCATTGTAAGGTGGCGTTTCCTTGCGATTAATAAATATATATATATATATATAAAACACAACTTCATCGCATTGACCTTATATTTTGCACATTCTTTATACGAGTATGCGAAGGGAACGTTTTTCTCTCCTTAAATAAAGGAAAAGTTGCATACAAATAAAAAAAAAAAAATCATCCAAAGCCCTGCATCGACCGCAAAATATTGGTGGACATTGAAAAAAAAATTAGGATAAGCAATTTGCGGTCGGGACATTCCAATTTTTATCTTTCTTGCTGGAAGGACCGGCAAAAAATGTTTTCCAATGAAAACTATAAAAACTACTTAACGGGAAAATCCTTTTCGGAAAAATTTTTTCGCTTTCTGCTTCCAAAACAGCAGATTTTTCTCTTTTTTTTTCGGTAACCAGGCAATACTACGAAAAAAAAAGGAAAATTCTATTTCCCAATAGGCTGGCAGAAGTAATTTGAAATAAAATAGCGCAGGTTGTAAAAGCCGTTGTAAGTTATGAAGGACCATTAAAAGAAAAATTACGATGGTTTGGAAAAAGAGTTTAAACCCCAATTAGATAGGAGATACGTGTAACTGCGCAGTATTTTTCATGAACAATTGCAAAAATAACCCGGAGAGAATCGCCCTGAAGAGTAGGAAAATTAAATTTTACGCCACCGGAAATCGGAAGTCATGACCAGAAATTTTTGCACTCTAATAGAAACCCCCCCCTTTTCTACGATACGAAGTAAATATCAAATTTTAAGTTATTCTAAATCCCACAATTTTGCCCACATAATTGGTAATCACATCTCTTCATTAGCTGACACCCTTTTTCTGGCCTAACTTTTTAATCAGGTATGTAAGTAAAAAATTAACAACTCGAAACGGAACCCACAGCGTCTGCGATCTTACCTCTCACAAGCAAAATGCAAGATTCAAATGGAATATGAGATCGACACTATGTAATCGTGAAAAAGACAAAATATAATAATCTTTTCGCATCAAGATCTGTCAGAATGACAACCACAGATTATAAGCCATCGCGGGACAACGAATGTCACTTGACTGGCTTATATTTACTTCATTCTGCGGAAATTTTTCTTAGCATTTCAGAAGGATCTGCAAAGACTTTGTCCATGAGCTACATTATTATTATTTTTCATCACTAACAATATTTCCAAACTGCATTTACCAAATCCACCGTACCAGATGTTATTATTCCCGTGTAAATGATTAAATGAACTGTTTGTTAACTGATTCCAATCTCACCGGATCAACAACACTGCAGTTAACTTTTATTAGTCATTACCAATACTGCTTGCCATAACCGAAAAAGTTATGCATCGCAGGCGTTCGCCTTCTTTTTGGTACATTAAAAGAGTATGATAAATTAAAAGTGACAACATCGAACCTTACCTTTGACAGCTTTTGGTCTGAATGTTTGGAAATTTTCAAAGGAATCGCGATTCGAAAACAAGGCAAATATTCCTGATTCCAAACCCGAATCTCCGGAGAATGAATCCCTTAAAACAACCTCTTCGCTCCCTCCACGACATTCTTTGATGTGATTGTCGGATCGAACCCTGAAATTTTGGAGTTTCAAGGACCGTAAACAGCAGAAAGTTCCTTGAACGGTTTCTGGAGCGGGACGGGGCCGGGAAGAGCATGGGGAGTGAAAATTGACCAAAGTTGTAAAAGGTACTCAAGAAGAGTGTTTATTTGACTGTGTGTGCGTTTGATTGACGTGTTCTTATGGGTAACCCTCTTCTCCATGAACACCATTCTGGAATTCTCCAAAAGCATTATGCTTGTCAATATCGAGCAATCACTCCTCTTACCATAATATCCCTTAACCTTTCGACCTTTCTTATTCATTCATCAACTCCTTTCCGTAAAATAAGCCACTGCTTCAAACATTTAATATTTGTTTACCTGTTCTTGAGAATATTTTACAATTTTTAGTCGCAAGCACATGCACACGCAAACAATTGTATGAGTTGAATTTTTGCCGATCGTCTGCTACAAAGTATTTGATTAAGTTTGCGATCGCAATCATCGCAAGGATTAAGTACAACACAATTCTAATTATTATTTGTCTCGTGTATTGCATTATCAACTTTCCATTAATTTGTCCAATTTGAAGAGCTTTAATTAGTTTCATTTTCACATATGAATAATGCAGTTTTCAGTGAGTGTATCGTAATTATTTTATCTGGCACCGTCTACGGTTTTTGTCGCATTGCATTAACTCGCTTAAAAAGCAAAAGGATTTTATTCCCGAGCAAGTGTCCCCGGCAAGGACCATCCGAGCAAGAAAAGGGAGGAAAAAGAAAAAAGCTTTCGATGGCGCAAAACAAAGATGGACTCGTGAACCCCGAAGACATTAAAAATTCATGGCGACTATTGCCGTTCGGTGTTTTCTTCTCCTTGTTAACGATTTATGCATCGTAAAATATATATTTTAAGATTTGCAATAATCTCTCCCCAAGAAAAGCAAAACCGGTGGAAAATTGGCGTAAAGCATTTGAGCTTTCCGCAGAAAATCGGGAAAATTTTTTCCCCCTTTCATACGCTGCCCCTTTCTGATCCCCGCCCCGGCGACGGCCCTTGCATCCGCTGCTTTGGCTTTGTCCGTGCCAGTCCCAAATTCATTCATTCATTCATTCAATCATTCATCATTGTTTTTCCCGATGCGGATTCAAGCGTTGGGAAACCAACTTTCGTGCCCGACAAATCAAAAAGGTTGCGGAAGAAGAAGGCGTGCGTGTCCTCCCTGAAACCCTCAACGCTCGATCTTCCTTTAACATTTCTTCAGCGTCAACAACTAAAAAATTTTCCCGATAGTTTTGCAACCTGATTCTCGATGCGTGCGCAAAAATGAAAGGTATAAAAATTTTAAAATCGAATCCTTCGGGTCCCCGGACAACGGACGGTTCCACGTTCCGCAGGCCTTTGTTATGGATGTCCCAGTTCGTCAAAACCCAAGTCCCAATGAGACCGCAATTAAATTCACTAAAGGCATCAACCTTTTCAGATAAACCGCAATTCCTCATTCAGCTCACTCGGCCAAGGAGTAAAGAACCGATTCCCTTATAAAATGAAAGGAGGCAGGAATCCACGAGTGTACAAATGCGAAACCGCCAAAGATCCTTTCGGATTTTTGATTTCTAAAGCTTTGCTTTGAAATCCGGACACTTTGTCATTTATTTACCGTCATTTATGCGATTCACTCGCTTAATTTCAGCTTCAGGCGATTATATCAAACTTCCTTCGGTTCCCCGGGGGAGAAGAGAGAGAGGGGGTGAAGAAAAAAAAAAAAATCTCCGACGAAGTTCGTTTCCCCCGGCAATTGAACCTTTTTGCCTTTTCATTTCGGCCCTTCCCCCGGATCCTCGCCCGGTAAAGGGTGGCTGGAAAGAAAAAATTCTTCGGTACGGGTTTTGTTACGAGGCAATCACCTCACCCGCAGGTTGCACTTATTACGTGTTCCGAATTTACACAAAATTCGCAGGCCCAGGTTTTTTTCCGCGGTTCAGAAGGCTCGCGAACTTCGGCAGAAATTCGGAAATAACGAGGATCTCTCCAGCTTGTAACCTTTGCCAGGGGAAAAAAAAAAAATCGGATAAAAATATTTTCTTTTATCTCACTGAAAATGCTGCGGTTGCGGATTTAAGAGTGAAGCCGAAAAAAAACCGCGGATATTTGAAACGCAGTTCTAATTAAAATCTTCTTTTAGCTTGCACTCCATTTCTCTGTATATGGTAAGTGATAAATTGTCACACATTTCGACAAAAACGTTCGCGTATTCGTATAATTCATAAAATAGCAATAATAATAATAATTACATTATAAATTTATTTAAATTATAATTGTTTGAGTAATAATTTACACAAACTTATGTCTATTTCAAATATTAAAATGCTCTTAAATCTCTCATAAATACATTTGCAAGTCTGATTTTAGCTGAAACTTTGTTTTCAGCTCTTCCATTACAACCGACACTCTTCGGTTAAAATTGTCTTACATATGGCGATGTTTAAATATTCCCTTTATACCTTTAAGTCTCTCACGGACAATGTCGCTTTGCAGAATCATAAAATCAGAAGTTAAGGAAGCTCCGTGATACCTTAAAATGCGATTCACTTTTATTTATAAAATTTTTTTTTCTTTTTTTTTCAATGTGTAAACATTCAGAATTTAAAATAATCCCGAAAAAGATTAACATTTTTTTGCATGTTGTTCCGAAGCTTAAAGCTGCTTATTGATTTTTTTTTTTTTTTTCATGATCCCTCAAATTTTGGACTTTTAATACAGAGCGGATTATTGTTCGTGAGTAATGTAAAAGCGAATTCGGTGTGATGAATGGGAGCGATGATCAATGCAGATAGAACAGCAGAAATGAATACGTCAAATGGTTGCACGAATTCAATGGCTAGATCGTATCTATCTCCTCAATATGCATACTTCAGTTTGGTTAATATAAATTAAATCTCCGGAGGTCCCTTCGGACCCGACAGCATGACGAGGGGAAGGGTAAAAGCTGCGCCACTGCTTCCCTCAATTACCGGGAAAATAATTTTGTGCTTTAACATCCAAAGGGCCACTTAAAAAGCTTTCCACATTCATTTTCGGCTTTATGCTGAGCTTAACGAATTTCGTACGTTTTTTTTTTTTCTTGCTCCTTGTTACGGAATGCAAATATTGCCTTCCATATGAATTCCCCAGATGTAGCAAACAGCAATTGCTAGTTCGGCTCAAAAGCTCTTTACTCCCTTCGAGTTTATGAATTAGAACGTTATTGATGAAAATCCTTTTCGCTTCTTTATTTTCAAATATTCAAACCTTTTGCCCCGAGCTTATTGCCCCCCGGTTCGGACCGTTCGACGCCCTCTCCGCGAGAATCATTAAAGTTCCATACGGGACAAGATGACTGTGATGTGGGAATTAGATTTGGATATTCGAAAATCGGAATTTTCCGAGGCCCTAAATGTTGCAGATTTTCGTCTTTAAAAACGATTGTGACTTAACATGTGACAAAAAGTGGCATCTAAAAGGGGCAGCTCATGATGCTGTACCACTGATTTGCGTCCTTAAACCAACAGTAATGGGTGCGATCTCGTTTCATCACCGTTTTTTAATCAAAATTACTTACTCAGTTCATTTACAATGAATGAATGGGCTTTCCCTTGGACGAGCGACTTCGTTGCCGCAATACCCGCAACACCTTTAACATATGTACATTCATATTTCATTTTAGGTAAATCACCGAAAATTTTAATTGCCGTCTTCCCTAAGTTCATATGCGGGTAAAATTCGATCAGACATCGAAACTGTGCTGCAGTACTTTAAAAAGAATAGTCCCGTAAAATAATGAATTTTAATAGCACCGGAATGCATAATTTTGGCCATCATCGTGTTAAACTTAACGCAGTTCTTCTTAAAGTGCACCTTCCAGTACAGAAATATTTCATAATGGTAATTTTCCACTGCCAAATATTTAATTTCCGCATAGGTTTTCTCGTTATATTAACTAAAATACTTTCGCGCACAATGCAGGATGATGGCGTAACCTGAACCTGCAGCGTTTATCTAAATGTTTTTTTTTTCTTTTTAACTTCTATACGTGACTTACCCATCATGCGTATATTTGCATTTCATTTTCTTACAACCGAACCATTTCCTTCCTTGGATTACCTAATTTTTGACGAAGTCATCGGGCGAGTCACATTCTCATGCACTTACTTGATGGCTCAAAAGACTCGATCGAAAAACCGAATGACACAAAGAAGTTATAAGAAGCTTAGTCAGAAATACTTAACTGATCTGACTTAAGAAAATTTCATGCTGCCATCGGCAGTTGGTACTCAAAGAAGGATCTGTCCCATTCTGGAGCACATCTCGGCAGGTAACTTTTTTCATTATTTTTAGAACATCCGAATGGATCCCACCCCGCATACCGTTCTTGATCCAGTCGGAAACGTAAGATTTTATAAGTCGCGCCTCCGTTCAGGCATTCGCATCGGCTGCTGCTGTTACCGCTAAAACGAGTTATTTCCGGATCCGGCCAAGATGCCAGTCCGGCGAGAAGTCTCGAACTGAAATTTCATCGCCTTTGACGGAAAATCATACATACCGTTTTAGATGAAATTACGGTATTTTTCTTTCATCTCCGTCAAGAACTTCTTGAATATTACCTGTAACATTTTAGGGAAATTAAATACGGTAATTAAATTAACAAAAGGAATTCCGTCTGCTGTACCTTTTTTTAAAGCCTTTTCTTTCTCCCTCGTCTCCTATTCACTCCAACAGCCACTCACTTTTCCCGTCATTATATTCATCAAATTTATTTGACTTTCATATTATTACCACGAGTACGGATTTTAAATAACGATGATCAAGTGGCTCGCGCTCTTTTAACTTATGGTAATAAATTTTTCTCTTTTTTTTTTTTTTTTTTTTTTTCTGATCTCATAATTTGCCTGATTATTAAGCCGTTGAAATAATCGGTAACACAGCATCGCATCCCGACATCGGTCTAAAATTTTCATCGCGGTGAAACGCCGTCCGTATGCATCGCAGAAAAGATGCTCCATGGCCGGCATCGCATAAACTAATGTTGAATTTTTTTTTTTTTCCGTCCGATTATTCAAACTAAATTGGTAAAATTTCGCTTCGGCGCAAAAAGTTTTCAGTACCTCAGGATTTAGCCGCTGACCGGAAAATCAAAGCCCGACCCGATTTCCCGATAAGATTCTTCTCGTATGGAAAACAGGGAAAATAGCTGCAAGCTCCTCGCGCAAAGCTTTCGGTCTTCGGTCTTCGGGTGTCGGACGTAATTTTTTTTTCTCGGGGAATTTTCGCATCACGCTCGACGTGACTGGGGAAAATAATAATAATAATAATAATAATAATAATAATAATAATAATAATAACAATTTTCCAGTCTTCCACCCATAAATGATACAATTAAGTCGATGTTAAACTTTTTACAAAAATGATTTCCCTTTGCATATAAAATGCCATTTCTGGAATCAATTAAGCGATCCGTTAAAAGAGGAACAAGATAAGAATCGAAAAATGGGAGAAAATAAAAAAGACCCACACGGGATTTTTCTTTTTATTTTTTCCACATTTTTATTCTTTTGCATTTTATGGGCTAACGCTTTCGAGCCTTGCCTGTGTATGATGTACTTTTGAATAACGACAAAATTTATTCTCGGGTGTTCGTGGCGCATCTCCATACAAGCGAATCCGGCCAACCCTTTTCTCTTCAATTTCGATTCATCATTTTTTACGATTTAAATTCACAAAAATGCAAAAAATCGTTCGACCTTAAAGTTAAGGCACCGGTCATTTGACCGTCCCTGTCACCTACGATTATTTTTTTTTTTTTTTTCAAAATCCGAATGCTGCAGATGCACAAGATCCTTTGGGGAAATGAAAAATAGACCATCAACAAAAAGCGGGAAAGGCAATGAAAGTTTAAAATTTCGAAACAAAAAATAATAATAATAATAATAACAATAAATAAAAGCCACGTTAATTTAGCGATTTCAAAAGAGCAATATGGGACCAAGTTTCCGGTGGCGACTCAAAGAATCAGCTACGCAAGCGCTCGGGGTAAGGCTCATTTTGGCGATTCCTTAGGTTCACGTGGTCGAAAAACCGGAGAAAGGTTTTTCACGGAAAAATTTATTGAAGTTGACTGTCGTCAACCGATATTTTTCCAGCTTCTCCCGAAGAGACTGCAGGGAATTCCGGGACAACCCGGGAAGCTTTGTCCAGACGTCGGCTGCTCTTTATGTGCAATTTTTAAAGCCACCCCAGCAACCAAGAGCCTTTATCAGGATTCAACCGCTCTTGGGTTATTCCGTTTCGGGTGGAGCTGAATGCGAGTGGCAAGACCTTAACTTAATTTCTTAAGTGATTCAATGTTGCTTTCGCCACTAACATATTATTAGATATCCGTTTCTCCCTTTGACAAAGTCCGGTTTTTGGGTCTTGCACTGACTTCAATGCGAGTAATGAGTATTTGGATAACCCAACTTGGGTAACTGGGATCTCATCTGGATTGAAAAGTAGACTCGAAAAAATACCTTTAACAATATTTTCCACAAATCTCGCGCAATCTTCCGGCGTTTTACCGGAGGCAAATATTTAATAGTATCACTTCTTTTTCCATTTCTCTTCATTCACTTCACGTTTTGGGGGGGGTCTCCCTGATAAGATACCTCTTCATTCAGTAAAAAGAAAAGAAACTCGGGCAAAAATCTCGTGAGCCTTTTTCGTTCAGAGCCAGGGAATTTTTTTTTCCCCCCCCAATCGATCAATTATTGATATTCATTTAATACCAATTTCCGTTCAAATGAATTCTCCCAGCGTTCGCATTAACTCTCTGAACGGGAATCAATTTGGCGTGCAACCTTTTACCTTATGGAGCACTACTAAATCCGTGAAAAAGGCCATGATTGCTCAGGAAACTCTTTTCCGCAAATTAAAATGCAAACGTTTGGGCCCGTCCGAAACCTCCGGTGTAGTTTGCCTTCGATCACGATTTTGAATATGCCGAAAATCCACCGGTGCTTGAATAATTTCGAGGATTTCTCATTTCAACCTTTTATTCGTAGGTAGTGATCGATAGCTGTATAAAGCAAAAAAGTTTTATTTATGCCTTTTATCGTCCAGGGTTTTTCGGTCGAAAGAGTCGTTAATAGATCTAGAGCACGCAACTTCCCAATTGAAGGACAAAAACTCATAAATTACATTGGAAGAATCGGTTTCTTGTGTGCACACCACGTGCGGCCAGCTCATGCTTACCTCCAGAGTTTCGTCTTGGACAATTTTAAAGAGTTAAACTCGCTTGATCACGGCTGGAATCCCCAAAGTGATGGGCGGGACGCATTCAGCAGCACATTTAAATATTAAAAGCTTCCGTTTCTAACTCGATTTTGTTCGAAAACGAGCAGTAAATTACCGCTTCACCCAAATACGTTAAGCAGATTTTGCAATAGCACCCTGCCTCCTGGTAAAGAGTTTTGCAAAAGAGATATATGAGATGACAACGCTGAAAAAGTTGCTTTCGTGCTCTTCCCAGACGGGAAGCAATCACAATCGAAAAATAAATCATCATTTGTTCCGAAATATTTCCGTTATTTTGATCAAGGATCCCAAATGAAGGGATCCCCGACACTTTGGAAGAAACTTCCGCTTCTTTTCCTCCGTGCTTTCAGAGACATTTTTCCCGCAGCACAGTTCGAGATGAAAGAAAACCTGGAAGGTTCTCGATAACCCAGGAAAATGATAAAGTTCCTCTTCAATTTCTTTTTTTTTTTTTTTTCCCTTCGGAGAAAGAGTTCGTCAGAAGTTATTAAGCTTCAGCCATGATCTTCTTTTAAAAGATTTTTTTCCCTCCCCTTAATTAACCTACCAAAATGAAATTTTTGATATGGAAAAGAAAATTTTCCCTTTTTTTTCTACTTTCTGAAGGAAAAAAATTTTAAAATTAGGTAGTTAACTGAGCACTGGAAAATTTGCAAATTGGAGATGGGATAAAAGTTGAGAAATCGTCGCTCCTTATTTGAGATCTGACGCCACGAACGACTTGTCACATTGTCACCCGGTGTCAAATTTAACATTACATATATA
>JAOWBB010013619.1:0-25745 GCA_028565995.1 Ricinus marginatus
TTTCTTAACACATTAAATAAAGATGAATATCTAAATTGACAAATGTTACGATATGTTGTGGCATAATAAATGCCTCTCAGGCAGAGCAGCATTTCCTAATATAATCATGTGACTTTAACCTTTTAAGTTTAATTTTCAAGTGTCTAAAGAATTTGAAATGCAATATTTAAGACTGCTAATTTCATTAGGTCCTCAGGCAAATTATATACAAAAAATCAGATGTTTTTCCTAGAATGAACACAGAAAGGCTCACTGACATTAAAAGGCAAGAAAATTAAACCATAAAGAGACGTTTATAAAAATGTATCTACTTTTACATACATGTGCGTCTAAATAAAATGCATAATTGACTTATGTAATTCAGTGCATTCAAATTTCATGGTAGAGGAGTAGAAATATGCATAGAAGAACATGATAAAACCAGTAAGATGTAACTATGGATTATGATATTTCTGACAGTGACTGTGAGAGAGGAAAAATGTTGCAAGTGAGCCTTCTAATCTACTGAGTGGTGAGTTTGCACAAGCAAACTGAATCCTCTACAAAGCAACATGGGCAGAAACTCAGCAGATGACAAAAACATGTACATTCAGGGAAAGAGAAAAGGCATCTTCCTTCCTCCTAAGCAAAATAGCTTGTTTTCCCTTAGAAGTCACTACCAGAAACTCCTTCTCCCAAATGACACACTATTTTACATGAAACAAATCAATCATAAAAAGTGTAACATGAGTCCATCACTACATAACACTAAATGTGTCAAGGATTTCTTTTTTGTAGCAAAACCTCAGATTGCTAAATCTCGTGGAAAACATAACTCGAAAAATAATGTTTAAGTCTTGAAAACAGACTGATTATATTTGACTAGAAAATGAAATACAAAAATCCTAAGCACTGCAGGTTAGCCATGAGGACTAGACATCAGACCTTAATTACTTCAGTCAAAAAGACTGTCTGGGTGAAAACATGAGGTTTTTGCTGGTTGTCTCAGACTGATTAGGACAGATGGGTGGTACAAAGAACAGTTAGAAAATACAAGGCAAAGATACCTTGACAGGAACAAGAAGGAAATACAAATGATGCAAAGCAAACCATGTTTTTACACATGGCTACTGGGCATCCTTGGCTATTCGTTAATGAGGGTGAGGTATCAGCAGAATAAATAATATCTTTTATGGGGAACTTACTTTGCAACTACCTATTATGATATTATTTGCCAATGGAAAATGAGATTGAAAAAACATCTAATGATGATGATCTGGTCTAATACTGTATTTTTTTACCTTCACATTATTAAAAGGGAAATTATAATCCTGTAATACCATTCCTTGCTCTAAAATTGAAAAATGTAATAAAGTACCTCTCAATTTAAAACTTTAACATATCTATAAAATAATTTAGTATCTATTCTAATACAATATTATAATATTTAGTATCTATTTTAATTTAATATTAGAATATATGGACATAACTTTGACCAGTTTTATACATATGAAAGGATTTAGAATCTTCTAAAATCTTTAAAAAATAGTTAAGGGGATATTAGAAGGTGAACAGCGAGCATGACTAGTGTTAGACATATCAGTACAGGAAAAGTGTGTTACATGCAAATTTAGTGCTAAATAATGTGAGTTAACACATTGTTCCACCAATCTGACTCATTTAGACTTATTTTAAAGCAATTAAAATTGGGTATTTAAAAATCACATTGAATAGAGTTTCAAGGACAGAAAGAATCAGGTATATCATAGGCCCTTGTATTTGCCTGAGACTTAGATTTAAATGTTTTATTTGATTAGAGCATCTGCACTGATTAAAAGACAGATGTGGAGTTTATTTGAGTGCCTGAAGGAGTGCAGAATTTATCACTGTTTCTGGGAGTTTGCTCCTATAGTTGATCTCATAATGAAAAATACATACTGTATTTACACTTTAAAGAGTTTTAGTGGCAATCTCCAAAAAGACTATGAAGTCTTTCTCCGTTACAAAGAAAATTAGACATTTTCTCTAGTTTCCAAGAACTTAGGGCTCTTTTCTGTAAATTTTCTACTTTTCAGCTTCATTTTATTGTCTGGGCATAAAGAGCTGATACAACATTCTTTTATCAGTTTTATCTACACTATACATGTGAAGAATTTAATCTCTATTCTCCTAGCCACTAGTTATTTCTACATATAACAAATAAAGAGAAAAACCCTTTTAAATGCAACATGGTGTTGTGTGACTTAGCTATCTGGTTTATGACCTTTTAATTCTTTTCAAAATAAATATTTTCAATGGTACAATCCCAATTTTGAAAGCCTCACTTATGTATCTAATTTCTAAGCATCCAACTATCTAGGCAGCTGTACAAAAGCACTTACATTTTTCAGACAAACTTTTAACATTCTCAGAGAAAGAACTCATATTTGTTTGACAAGACTTTATCTTCCAAAAACCTTCTTCTTCAAGTTCCAAAAGCAATGCTCTGTATTCAAAGCTTTTGAACTGTTATGTATAGAAACCCACCTCACCATTCTATTAACTTCTCCTTTACAACATGGGTCACGTCGCTTTGGTCTTTTTTTTTTTTTTTTTTTTTTTTTCGTTTGGTGCCTCCCCCTTTCCGTACCGACGAAGCGAAGACTTCCGGAATTGTTACGGGGTGAGAATTTTTTTTTTTTTTGCAGCCGCCTTAAAATCGCGTTAATATGGATTTGGTGTTACTCCGGGGGAGGCAGTCGAACCGGCTCCCGAAGCATGATCATTTCTCAATAAGGAAAAGCGTATTCGAGGCGGATATATTCTGCGAGATACGAACTGAATAATTTATCACCTTTTGAAGGGCAGGTAAAACGCCTTTTGAATCGAAAAAACACCTTCGAAGCCTCAAAGTGGTTATTACTCTTAATATTACCCATTATTCGACGTCCACGTTGAAGGATTGGAGGCTCATATTTTTTCAGCGTTATTTACCTCCTCCCAACAGCGTATATGAACAACTACCCCATTTCCCCCGGGCCTTTTTCCCCCTGGATTATGGGTTCACACAATAATACTGCTCCATTGTGGTTCTTTTGAGGGAAGTTTCTCATTAGGAAATCAAATTTTTCAATTTTTGATTCACCTCGTTAGTAACGATATTCATCTTTTTCCCAATTCTGATAAATATACCTCGGCCGGGCCATATTTTAATGGACATCTATTAATCTATAATGACAAACAAACGGAAGTATCGCATATTGATGACCGTAATTTTCATAACCGGTGAGGGTATGATTTTCGGAATGCTTTTATCCGGCAATGATGATGTTCTTCTATCATAACCTACCGAAAGATCTTGTTAACTTGCGTTGTTTTTTATCGATTTTAATTTTTTCATCAGAGTAATAATAATAATTCATTCACACGAGATTTTTCTTATTCTTTATTCACTTTTTAACACGGATCGTAATATTTTCATTCATTTTAACGCAAATGTAATGCAAAAGTGCGTCGCATTTGTGCGCGTAGCGTTAAACGCGTAAAAATGTTCACTTAATTTACCTGTTTTAGAAGAAAAGGATGCATCAAAGGTTTGCTCCAAGTGAAAATGACATCGGGGCGAAGGATTTAAAATAAAAATCTATTCCCTGATGTCATAAATGCGGGAATCGGGGAAAAACGACAGGAAAAACCGTCGGTCGACGCGCTTTTCCTCGTTTCCTCTCGCCGCTGCTTCCCACGTTAAGCAAATGTTGCGTTTTGCCCGATTAAGCAAAGTTTCGAAAATTTCCGTCCGTATATTTCTTCGATTTCTTAACAAAGCGTACTCATAAATCCCGGGTAGGTAAAAATCCCGCGACAAAGGATTTGTCCGAAATGGGGAATCGCTTTTCCATCGGAAAAGTCATTACCGGTTCAGGTTAGGTTGAATCTCGTCTCACGAAATTGGGACACAAATTCGAACTGGATCTCCTTAAATGCAAACTGGAGGGATTTCGGGGCGGAACAATATTCTGTCCTCCGCCAAAGGTGGCAGATACCTGCGGATATAAAAAAATTTTTGGAGCCGAGCTTTTTACCCCGCACCCCGGACGAAAAGAGAGCACTTCAGGGAGGAACAAATTTCGTGCTGCGGGGACTTCCGCCGCCGCCACCCCAGAACATCCCTTCGTGCGACGCTTGACGGTTCCCGAAGTTCTTTTAAGGATTTTCTTCCTCAAAAGATTTACGTGTACAGACGATCTGATTAGTGCATGCGACGGGAAAGGAAAAAAAAAGAAATTTTTTTTCTTTCCTTCCTTTTCCCAAAAACTCAAAAAGGTTATCGTAAAGGACCTGTTTAAGGATGAGCTCTATGGGAAATTTGGATCTCGATCGAAACAGCTTTTGATACTATTTTCGCTGGCTCCTGATACATATATTCATATTGCAGAGAATGGGAACCGCTCCAAATGTTATTCCAATTCGAGATCAGCCTTTAAACCCTTGAGCATTGGAGATGACACTCTCGCATTCTCCGGCGAACTCTTGTAACTTCGCATCGGAAGTACGTCACTTCCCGATACGTCTGGAGCTACGCTTCTGGAGGGAGAGATGAATTTTGAATGCACAACTTAACGCACCGTCTCGTTGTATAAGAAAATGCGCGAATTATGGGCGGGTTCGCGAGGTAAAATTCGCGTCCGGGAATTTTTAACGTTTTGAAACCGTAACGCGGAAATTTTCCTTTTGCTCTCATCCCGCGATTTCGCCGTCGAAAATTTATTCCCGACGGACTCTCGCACATCCCCTTTGGCTGCGGGACTCGATTCGGGGCGGGCAACTCGACATTTTCATCGGTTCGGCCTCAGAAATTCTGCAGGATCTTTCTCCGCTCGGATCGAATTTATCCTCCGATGGCTCCTTATCAATTTCATCAGGCCGCTTGCCTTCGCCGAGCGTTTGCGTGATTTCTGCCGTCCGTTTTCTGATGCAAATTCAGACGTCGTTTCTGCAGTTTCGGAGCTTCTCACGTTATCACTTCCTGCTTTCCAAAGCCGAATGCGAAAGCCGAAATCGACGCACTGGCTGGCATCGAAGGGAAAAATCTTAGAGCTTCATGTTTTCATTTTCGCGAGTTCCAATTCTTTTGAAAGTGAAATTTTACAAAAGAGAAAGAAAAGACGACGTTAAAAGTGCGAAAAGAAATAATTTTGGGTAAATATATTTACGTTATGCATGTATATATATATATATATATATATATTTTTTTTTGCACCTACTTATGCCTACGTGAAGTTTAGTTTTTATTGAACCGGAGGGTGTATTAAGAAGAGGGATGCGAGCTGCGCCGAAACGCGATGGGCGCATATGTCAACGTGAACGACACGCAGAACTTTTCAGATGTGCGCATAAAATACATCACACGATCGGGTACAAGCGAAAGATGCTTTTCTCCGACAAAAATTTTTTTTTAATTTTTGCTGTTTCGCGACTAAGGAGCGGTCTCCCGTTGGTTTTGCATTGGGCTCCGATGCTGTGGTCGGCACAGAGTATTTCATTACACCGCCCCGCGGGTAATTTCTTTCATTTTGCGCCGACAGCATCGGCGATCGTCCTCATGCCCGCGATCGGGCGCCTTCAGCCCGCGGCAGGATTTCCGTTATGGAGCAGTCTGCTTTCCTCCGTGGCCCGAGTAGACGTTCCGCCATCGGCAAAGTCTCATTTCGTATTCGGGGCGGTTTCTCCACTAATTTTCATTCATAAAAATGTTGATTGCGGGAAAACCCGATAACAAAGTTAGCAGAAGGCAGAAAACCCTCTCGGTTTCGGAATAATCCTCCCTGTTTTCCTTGGCCACTAATCCACTTTATATTCTGTAAAATATTCCTCATTAAATTGAAGCTTCAATTTTCCGATCTTTCTTTGTCTCCTCGTTGTTCGGCCCATTCATTCTCGCTCCCGGTCGGAGCCTTTTCCCGCGTTCCCTTTTCGCTCCCTTTAAATTTTGATGATTTTTCCCCGGGGCCGATGGCTGTGAAATTGCCCCCGCAAATCTTTGCAGCGGCAGAAATGCGACTGTGTGGCTCGCTGTTATGTTCGGCATTCTTTCTTTTGCTGGAGTAGTGTGAAGTTTTTTAAAAAAAAAAAAAAAAAAAAAAAATATAACTATAAAAATAAAAAATGCTGAACGGTATGAAAAACAGAATTTTAATTTCCGAAATTGTGTTATTTTCCGCCTTGACTTTTTCTTATTGCGGAAACTTTGCAGATATGAATGAAAAATGTGATAAAGAGTTAATTTTTTGTTGCTAATAATACATTTCTTAAAATGTTTTATGCAGGTAACTTTTTTTTTTTTTTTACATTATAACTGCTGTAAAATTACATTACGCCATGAAGATCTTTCAAATCCGTTTCAAAGAAAGTGCAATAAAAATCTTTTTATTCTTTCGCTGAAGTTTAAGGAGAATTTTTTTTTCTCTTTATTTTTCAAAAAAATAATCCAAATTATGTTGCCTTGAGTGAGATCCTTCATTTAAATGTGGAGCCCAAAACGCAGGCAAGATTAATATATTATTTGGGTTTGCCATTTTACGTACATGCGAAATAAGTTGCTGTTAAACTCCGGCAAAAAATTAAAGTTTGAAATACGTAATATTAATTGCTGATTAACGTGGGGTGCCGCAGAGTGCATTATTCGATTAGAGCGCGGGGATATATTTAGATATATGATAATCGTAGAATTTTCGGGGCATTTAGTGCCCGCGCACTGTTATATTACATTGTCACCTTTTTGAAGTGTGTCCCACGCTTTTGATGGATTAAAATTGATTAATTCTTTGCTACCCTTTTGATATGATCGAAAGATTCGAGTTATGGATTCCGAATGAAAGGGAAAAAGTTTTTAACGGCGAAAAAGTAATTCGTTAAATTAAAATTAGGAAAAAGAAAATGAACATGTCGGACATGCGAGCACTTCGAAGGAAGTCCGAAAAATGCGATTTTCGGGCAACTTAAAAGGCTCCTGAAAAAATTTTTCCGGATTTCGAATTTAACATTTTTGATACTGCAATCGAGAGAGCGTAAATCCGGCTCGGGATCTTTCAGTGAATACACCCTCACCTTTGGAATCTCATAAACATCCCCAAAAATTTTCCCCAATTCATAAACATCCCCCATGACTGCAGTCACCCGCCGAGCACGGCACGCGAGTTGCTGAAATTCCAACATAATATATCCTTGCGCCAGTTTAACTTTTTTTTTTTTTTTCGATATAAACCATCTCTGTATTTGTTCCCACCTCCGAAAACAGAGAGAGATATAATGAAATCGGAAGTCTGTCTGCTTTTTGCGCATCTTCCCGATGACAGATTTCAAACATTATTTTTACATTTCGGATTCCTCACCGACTTCGTGCTTATATTTCCCTTTCCATCACATCAAAGTGAGTATTTTAATTTTTCTCTTATTCATTCTGTGTCACGTTTCCCAAACGGGGAGCTTCCCTTATCGCCGTGGCGGTTTGTGCTTAAGCGCTGCACTCTCCGCCTCGGAGAGGGAGCACATGGAATCGGTGTCCGACCTCCCCGCGACGAAGAGTGTCTGTCTGGCATCGTTCGGGGGCGGAATCCATCCGCAAGAAAGGAAAACCTTGTACTTGGCAATGTTCGCCAGATAATCATATTTTTATTACTTTCTTCTGCTTCTTGTTTAACAAATATTTTTATTTTAAATCGGTTGAAGGAAAAGCTTCCTGCCTTTATTTTTTGAAGGCAAAAAAGTTTTTTGGGAAATTCCCCTTATATCTCGAACGCTCATCTAAACGAAAAGATACGGGCCGTCTTATTTACATCGCATCCGCTCCGTTTTTCCGCGGAAAATTCTGAAGTTAAAAAAGCGCTCAGAGGTTCGGAAGAAGAAAATACGAAAATTCAATGCTGCAGCGGAAAAAAATGGAGCAAATTCGACCGGTCGTCAGAGTTTTTTAGTCGAAAACGGATCGGATTTTGGAAGAATCTGTTGCAGCAGCCGCCGAATTCGTACCTGGATATTTTATTTAACTGAAAACCCTCGGCGATCTTTTACGCAAAGATTGCCCGTCCCGTTTAAAATCGGCACGTACCATGAAGATGAAGAGGTTTGTTTGTATTCCGTTCCCAGCTCCCTGGTATTCAAGAATTTCATACCTGAGTACTGTCGGCCAGTCCTTTATCGGCTGGAATCGTAAAATATTTATGCAGAACACTGACGATCGCTTCTCCTACGCACCGGTAAGTTAATAATGCGATTTCAAGATTGGCTTTGTGACGGTGATGGCTTTTTATTCGACCGCAATTTTCCTTTTTCCCGTCGTTTTGCTCTCCGTCTCCATTTTCCGCGACAGCGTACCTGGGTCGGCTCTTTTCCGGTTGCTCGCATCGCACTCTATTTTAGGATACAATCAAGTTCGTCCGCGTCGTTCTTTACGCAGATTTTCTGACCCGTGCGGGTCGCTGCACTTCCTCGATGCCTGCGAAAATCCCTGGGATCTGCCATTCACAAAAAAAAAAAGGTGTATTTCATGTTAAGGACGTGTCGGAGCAAAGATTTTTTTTATTTCCAATTCATTCTGATTGTGCCAACAGAATTCGAAAAGCATTATTATACTATCGATGATTTCGCATTTGCATTCCCGATTAATATTCATCAACAAGTGGAAAATTAAGGCTCGCAACCGCTTCATTTAACCGGATCACAACGTTTGACTCTGCTTGTTGACACACTGGTAAAAACCTAATGTTGATGGAGCCAGCTCAATGACAACAGAACAAAGGCGATAGTTTACACGTAGTCCAATGATACAGGTATTGATTTCACTTGTCTTCGGTTATGAGAATGCATCGTATTTGTTAAACTCTTTGAGATCTAAGAATCTTTAAAAATATTTTTTTTTTTTTCACTTACACAAAAAGAAAATTGTTTTTTGTATTCCGTTCCTTTTTTACGAGCGACTTTCCAGCTTAAACTAAATCTTATTTTTAATTAAACACATAGAATCTCCATCGGTTAGAACGGGGAGGGCTTCTTCTAAATTAACAGCTTCTCGAATCCCACTTCTAATTCCAATCAATTCTCATCTAAATATTTTGAATGACTCGCGCATAACGATTCCGTTCCTTTTTACGACTGCTCTACAAAAAAAAGGTCTGCAAGCCTTTTCATAAGTATCAAATTATGAGACGATGATTCCTTTCGCGGCACGAACGGCTCTGTTCTTCAATGTTTTAAAACAGTTGTCGCAAATCATAATTGAAAACTTAAAATTTTCATCGGGGGAAAAATTTCTAAAAATCGTCTCAAATCCATCCGCCAACGAACACCACAGTGAATGTTCAAATGGGGGTGGGAAAAAAAAAAAAAGGAAATTTTTCCCCCTTTTAACCCAACTATGGCCGTAATGCCACTTTTTATTTGCCCGTGCTTCGGGGGGACCTGCTCCCGAAATTGAAACCCGTAAGTTTTATGTTTCAGGCAGATCTCACTTCTGTTAAACTTTTTTCGCTACTTGAAATAAACTTTTATGTCCTGTTCGAACGGAAATTGCCAGAAGTCTAATATTAAACTGGATTTATATCGCCGGGGACCAAGACTTTTGTTTTTAGTTTTTAATTTAACTTTTTAAAATTTAAAACTCGCTATAAAAATCAGTTTAACTTTTGATAAAAAAAAAAAAAAAATTATTTGTTCCGTAAAAAATTCAAATCTCTTATCCGAATACACGCATATATATATATAAAATATATACTGATTTTGTAATGCTTGAATGTAATGCTTAAATGTGCTTCGCATTAATTTCTTTTTCATGCGTTAACTGTCCAAACATGAATGTTTTTAAAACATATAAAATGGCAGGGTAGGCGAATTAAGTTTTTAAATTATCTGTCAGAGTGATCGAATATATACTCCTGCAGGAAAATATATCATTATTTTCATAAAGTTAAGAATAAGAAAACATTGGTCGAATTTTTTTCAAAGGCGAGATTAACGTTTGGCTCAGAGATTCCATGCAAAAACATTTTTTATTTTTTATTTTCTCCAGATAAAAATTTAAATAATAACGATTTCATACCTGAATTAAAAAAAATATATTTTTTAGATTAATATTCGAAAATTTAATTTTATATCTATAATTTGTGAATGCAAGTTTAAAATCGCTTTTTTTTTTATAGTTTCTGTACAAGTAGAAAATATAAAAAAAAAAAAAATTCGCTTTCGAATTCGAAAAGACTTTTTCGACGTAAACTTTTTTTTTTTTATTTTATTTTATTTTACTGTCTCATCTGCTGAGTTTTCCTTTTTTCTTCTGCTCCATAAAACTTTTACTTAGCATCTTTTTGCATGGATCCGTCATTCTGGTGTTTCTACAGGAAAACCTTCACGTGATATTTTTTCAATTTATCCTTTTCACATTTGGTTTTTAATAATTTCGGGTTTAAATGATATATTAAGTGATTATATCCGTATGAAGCAAAGCACCCATAAGGGCACGGTTGATTGCCCATTATATGATAAATACGATGAACGTATGGAAAATGCAAAAAAAAAAAAAAAAAAATATAGCTCTGCAATCAGCTTAACGATTTGCAATGAAAATTTATTTATTTATTTTTATTTTTTTTCTGATGTTGAAGCGGTTTTGCATTTGAATTTCGCCACTTTCACGTGATAGGCCGCTAATAAAAATTCATTGTCGCTAAAATTCTGTCGCACACATTCGCTGCGCCGAAGACCAGCCATTTGAAACCTATCGAAACCGGTTTCACGTTAGCGGAATTTGGCTGGATTCTGAAATGTCCGCGAGTGTGCCCGAGATGGAGCGAATTTGAGTGGTCCTGAAACTCGGGGGATAAATTGTGTCATTTTTCTTTAAACGGGCCGGGAATCGGCAAAAGGATCATCCGGCAGAGAGCTTTTCGCTGCTGCGGTCTCCGAAAGGTTCATCAAGAAGGTTCCGCCATAAAACTGAGCCTCTGCGCCAGGTCATTAATTCGGAAGCTCGTCTTCGTTACCCAAATGGATTTTCCGTCGAATTTTCCCGTAGCATTAATTAAATAGGAATTTTCGACTGAGTTGGGTAAAAAAAAAAAAAAAAAAAATTGGAGCCATTTATATCAAAAGTTACCGTGGAAAGCCCCGTCCAAGTGAACAAAGGGAAAATTCAGAGTTCTCTCGATGTTGTCTGACAAAAATTTACCTGATAAATTATGCAGTTTTCCTATTCGCTGCTGACCTGTTCAAGATTCTGATCTTGTTCCGCTGGAAATCTGAGTCCAGATTCCATGAACCTGAGAAGGAAATTATTGTGCTGTTCATCGTTTTTGTTTCCTGTCTAACAAGTTTTCGGCTCGGCATTATTAACCTTTATCAGTGTATACTTGAACACTTTTTAATGTGTAAAAAGACAAATTTTAATTTCTCAAGATTCTCCGAAGGAATATGAATTCATTGAATTAATTCCACATTCATTTTTATGTAAAATTTTATGTAAAATTGAAAAATATGCGCGAAACATTTCAATATATTCATATTGAAAAATTTGAAAACGAGACCGTTAAAAGTATTATGAAAAGTAATTTCTCCAAATTGAATGTGCTGGAAAAGCATCTCCGGAAACTTCCGGTAAATGGATTTTTACGGTTGTAAGAAATTTTCTTTTTTTAACCCAGATAATTTATAAGTAAATTTTTCAAAAATATGAATAATCATACATACGTTTCAAGGATACGCAATCGTTTACATGTTTATAGCAAAAAATTACATTTGAAAAACACATTTTGGGGGCACTTTTCGCACGACTGAAATGTACGGGCTGGAGGCGGTTTTTTCAGGTCCGGCGGAAAGGAAAAGGAATTTCCATCCGTCAAATCAGGTTTTCTGGGCCGGTATAATTCAGGCATCGAAGTGTTTCGAAGCAAGGCGCCCTGGGGGGGGGGGGGGTTTAGCCGAAGAAAGTCGTAAGAGGCGACCCGGCAGGGAGTGCAAACTGGAAAATTCCGGAAAATTTCCGCTTTTTTCCTTACCGCTGACATGTCCAGCAAACGCGAACGAGTTTGTCACATGCGAATGGTGATGAAAATGAGCCGAGCCGGCTCCTTTTTCGTGCCTTTCCTTTTTTTCATATTCCTTTGACGTCTTCCGTTCTCTTAGGTTCCTACCTACTTCTCTGGTGAAAAAAGAAAAGGAATCATTTTTTCAGTTTGACATTTATCTTGATTAAGTCTGAGCTGTTCTTCCACCTGCTGCCACAAGTCTTGAGCAGAGGTTTAGTTACGGCTACGTGCCAGGAATGCTGGAACATCCAGCGGGAACCATTTATCTTTTGCCGTTCCGGCCCGCGATAATGTAAAGGTTTCTGTCTGACTCGCGTTTGAAATAATTAATATTTCCAAAATTGCGTCCTTTTTTTGTGTTTCATTTTTAAAATGGCAACTGCTGCCGCTGCACATGCTTTTGAAGCATGCGGCCACCGCAAAGAAATCAATTGTGTGAATAACTGGTTATGCGATCCTTGAACGGCTTTTGCTTTCCACGGATTCTGCGGTTGATGTTCCGTCATGTTAAAAAATAAAAAAAAAAATTAATGGAAATCAGCAATTTGCGATTTTCGCTGATTCGGCTAATTTTAATTAGCAATTAAAAATCGGTAAGTTTTTTTAATTCAAAAAAAGAATTTTTCTTTTTTTTTTTTTTAATCAGATATTTTGCCATTTCGCTACACGCGGCAGCAAAATATCTCGATATTATTGTTTATAACAAATCGCTTTAGAGTTTCCCAGAGCAGTCAGCGATTGTTTTTTTTCTTTTTTGCAACAAATATTCGCATAATCAGGGGGAATGGCATCTGACAAACCCCAGCGGCAAAAATGATTTATTTATGTACACTCAGTGACTGCACTTTTAGTTTAAGAATTGCCAACATCGGGTCGGATTCGGTGGAAGATTCAAAGCAAGACAGCGCAGACGAATTGGTGAAGCCTTTCGATTGCCTTTGCTGTCGAGTGGAATCGTTAAATTCGATCCTTACTGAATTTTCGGTGGACAAAGGAAGTTGATCCTACGTGAATTATTATCTGTGAGCGATTGTACGTTTCCAAAATATCTTTGATATCATTTTAATCGGCCATAAAATAATAAAGTGGCGTGATTCGAATTAAATTTAAGCGGGCTCGCGAAAAGTCCGCGGACCTCTGATTTGCGGCACCAGTCCGATCCTGTTAAATTTAAAGGCTAAAATTGGGTTGACGGTCTAGGGGAAAAGGATGACCGAATTTTCGTAATCAGTTTTCGGGTTTTCGAATTTTTCCCGGGGCAAAAACCGGAGCACTCCAGAAGGTCCCCACGGGTGCTGGTAAGAAATTATTTTTTCCTTTTCCATTTTTGTGCCCGGACCGAACGTTTTCCGCCGATTACCGCGGAATTCATTAAATTACTTTTAGGTTCTGAATTGATTTAAGTCTAAATCTTCAAAATGCCTCAACTCCCGACGAATTGCGGAAAGTTGGAAAGTAAATTTAAGTCTTCCCTTTATTTTTACCCCGAGACGAAGTTTGGGTCTCGTCATTTATGGAGAAAATGATTCCGACCGAATTTGAATTTTCCCAAAGACTCGGGGTCCGATCCTCGGGGAAAACTCGGAGCATCGAGAATGAATTAAACCGGGAGAATTTACCGGTCGAAAACCTGGAAAAAAAAAAAAACTTTTTTACTGCGTCAGCATGCGGATAACGTTGCAAACCCAGTCCGGCGGATGTTCTGTGGCACGCACCGACTGAAGGTGCAGCACCCTATGCAGGTCCCGCAGCGGGGAAGCCCCGTAAAACTTGAGCGCATACCAAAGCCGAGTCGCCGTAAATTTATTCTCCGGCTAAATATATATTTGCGTTAAAACTGTATACTTACTTGTCCGCGTTAGATGGAGAAAAGCCGAAGCAATAATTTAATATAAATATTTGCCTTTTTTGGGTGATACTTGAAAGGCGCTTCGGATTTTTACTGAGAAGCGTCTCCGTTTTAAATTACAAAAGTTTTTCGAATTTAACAAAGCTGGAAAAGAGCGGAGAAAGGGAAATTGTAAATAAATAACATTCCTGCTATATTTAAAAAACACAGACTTTCCAATTTTTTTTTTTTCTTTTTTTGTCTACCCAAAGCCCTGCTTTGTAATTTCTCTGTACTTTGTTTCAGCAAAAAATATAAATACATACATGAGTTTACTTTTTAAAAATAAGGGATATCGGACTTTGAGTTTTTATTTATGATTTTAATCTAAAACCCCACCGTCCATAACAAAAATCTCCTTATAAGATTACCTCCGGTAAGCACTTATCATAAATATTTCAAAAGAGCTGATGTTTTAGTGTAACAACAATAATAAATTTTGTAAAACTAATATCGTTCATTAAACAAAACAAGGCTTTTATGCTTTATTATGAATTATAGTAAACTTTCGAATAAAGCGTTCCTTTACAAAGCAGTTTCTTTTTTTTTTATGAATTTTTTTCGGTGCCTGGAAGTATCGTTATATCCGCGTGAATGTAATAAATTATGTGCATTTATGCCAAATTAGAATTACGTATTTTTTAAAATTGTTATATTCGAAACGTAAAGCGCTCCGGAATAATCCACTCTTAAAATGTGACACGGCTAAGTAGGAAGAGGTTTTAAGACGAATAAAATGCATTTAAGAGCGGTAAAAAAACTTGTGTCTCCGGGTCGAAATTGTATGATTTGCCATACATAATATTCCTGAATTCAGACGGGCTGATGGCAGGGTAAAAATTACCGAGAGCCTTCCCTTGTGCCGCTGACTCTTTAATTTAGCTTTTGATGAGATGCTATTAAAAAGTTTTCTTGACAAGAAAATATTTTCAAAAATTCAATTTATGCCTCTTAATGAATTTTTAATTATAACTTTACCAAATCTGGTTCTTTTCCTTTGTTTGCAAAATAAATGCAGAACTGCGATGCCTTCCCCGTAGAATGCTGTACGGAAAAAAAAAAAAAAAAAAATTTCTCTGTTCCGAGAGTTAGACAAGGAAGAAAAGGGACCGAAAACCAGACCTGCTCTTGAATTTATTTATTTATTTATTTTTTTTTTTATTCAAACTTTAATTTTATTATATTCATTCTCTTGCAAAGACGGGTAATGGAAGAGGAGAATCTGGAGGTGCATAAATAAGTAGGAACAAAGTCGATCTCACATTTTGAAATAGACGAAAAGTAACGCACGATAATTTTGCGTACCGCATTTTCCACGATCTGGATTGATGGGTCAACGCGTTAAACTGCACAAGATGCAATTATCGGATCGCCTTTCCCAAAATTTAAAATTTCAACATGTTACCGCGCTGAGTTCGCATAAAGATCAAATTAGCTTGCAAGAATAAACGGAAGATGAAGGTAAATTTTATTCAAAAAGGAGAATAACAAGAATTTCAATAAACGCATTGGTAAATTTCAAAAGGATGAAAAATTTTGCGGTACGGAAGACTTCAACAGACTTATTAATTATTTACGGCGCATCTATATTATTCTTAGTTAAAGGACATTCCTTCCGCAACTCACATACTTCTTCGCAACATATCTCAGACAATGAGCAAGTTCATTTATTTCCGTGTTGTCTTCAATAAGTCCGACATAATGCTTTACTTTTTAAATCAAAAAGAAATTTGAGTTTTCCAACCCGTTCGGTCTTTACATTCTTAAAATATCAGAGCTTCCCAATAAGGTTTTCTCATCTCCAGCGCATAATATTATTAATATCAGCATTTGCTCTCTTTTTATTTTCCTGTTTTGGTTGGCTCGGGCAGCTCCCCAAGACCGGGGGAGTACGTTGAAGACAAGAATTTCAAAATAACGAAAAGTAAGCAGAGTGAAGGAGTTGGCCCCCGGGAACTCTAAGTCTGCAGACCGACCTTTCCATCAGGTTCTAATGACCTGTTCAACGTACTTTTCCTATTAACCCTCAATCTCCGTTAACACGCAGCAGAAAACAACAGGGAGCCGCGAAGTATCTTTCCGTTCAAGTTTAAGTTCGGTCGCCCGATGGAATCCACTCCGCCGAGACTTTTGCAAAATCTGCGGGCAAAACCATAAACTTTTTCTCTTGATTGCTTGCGAGGTGAACATTCCACAAAAGATTTATAAAAATTGCATGACCCGTCCGAGCGGGCGCCTTTTATTCCTTTAAGATGCGGATGACGAAAATGTAATCCCGGTTCTGCTGTAAAAGCCTACAAAGACATTGATCTGGGAATTAGCCCGGGTATCTTTTACCCAATACAATATCGAGATCAACTGGATAAAATTCGAATCCACTTGTCAGAGAGAAGCTGTAGGAAAGATGAGAAGAGCTTTCGTCGCTTTTCCAGATTTGCATAATGCTCAATTATGCTCCAATTCCGATGCCAGCGCCGAAATATCTTTAGGCGTTTGTCATTCGGACAGTGCCACATCAAGCATCCGTAATGCCGCGTGATATGGAGCTTTCGGTGTTTGAACCTCGGCAGACAGATCCGATGCTGAACGGGCGCGACGACTGTTGGAAATTAAGATTTGTATCCTTTTTTCCGGAAGATTTATGGGTTGATATTTTGAAAAAAAAGAACTAATATTTTTCACGGTAATTTCCCGGTTGGCGAAAATATATAAATCAGCGAAAGATATAAGTGTCAGTGGCACGACTAACTTGGTTTTAATAAGGTCCTTTAAAGGGTCCATAAACCTCCGGAGTAAAATATACCTTTTTACCAATTTATGTACCGAAAAACACGCTTTAAAGCGAGCTACGGCGAATAACTTAATCAAAGGTGTGCATCTTTCATGAGATGCATTGCGTCGAAAGTTTCATGTTTTATTTTAAAAAGTTATTGGGTGCCCGGAAAAAGCACAAATGACTAAATTTAAGGTATTGCACGGGGAAACCTTTACCAAAAAGTTTTACATTTGAATTAAATCGAATCCTAAAAGTTTTTCCAATCATTTAGGTAAATGCGCCACACGTAAGATCGCTGAAAATAACAAATATTGGTAGCATAAAAAAGAAATCCAAGCAGGGATTTGGGAACTGAAAGATTTTCGAATAACTTATTTTTCCGGAAGAAACGATATGCAATACGATAAAATTCTTTCCATTTGCAACAGTACGGTCGAACATTGCGATCTCGTATTCGACTCCGATCCCGGGTAACTTGATGATGAGAGCCTTTGGAAAACAACAGCGGCCCCAAATTTTAAAACAGGTATTCAAAAGTAATTATTTTAAAGAGCAAAATTTTAAGCCGAACCTTTTTTTTTTTTTTCTTTTAGGTTTTTCGAATGTTTCAATATTTTTCTCCGCTCACTCAATTAAAAAAGTTTAACCTGAAGAAGAAAAGGCGGATAAATAAAAAAATTTCTATAAACGAAACTGACGGCAGGAGAAAAGGTTTCAGTGCGCAGCTTGGAATAATACAGGAGAATTTTTATTCCGGAAAACTCATTTTATCTTAAGAGCACACAGAGAAAATTCTTCACTTTTATTTTACGCCATTTATTAGGAGACATGCCTTACTCCTTGCCTTCGGCGAAGAGCGCCGAAAATGCTGGCAGGGCCTTTGCCGGCGTCCGCGCTCCCGGCTTTTTGCCTCCCCAAATCGCGTTGCTCTTTCCCCGGTGCACCGCAGTTTTTCCCGTGCGTCAGGGAGAGCTCTGCCCGCCGCCCTTCTTGTAAGCTCTGGCCAAGGGTAACCGGGAAGGTGCATAAAGGTTTCCGGCTCCGGGGGGGGGGGGGGGGGAACCAGCCCCGCCACACGCGGGACAAATTTTTATCCTTCACCAACAAAACGGGAAAATTTCCCTATTCCGACAGTGGATCTTAATGGAGCACGAGAAAGCACGATGTTGCCTTCGCTTTCCGAAATATCACAAAAAAAAATTTTTCATATACTATAAAACGGCATGATATTTCGTTGAATGAATAGCGATAAAAGCTTTAAACGTATTTATATGCTGTCGTTCACCGTGAAGACTAATTTATTGACTCGTCAATAGCAGATTTCTTCCTCAAGTCGATAGTTAACTGGAATATCGTCTAAAAATATCTAATTAATAGGTTTATGAGCAATTCCGCCATTACATCTTGCATAAAACTCTTTCATTATCGCATTATTCGAGTTGATATCAAACGCTTCGCAGTGTTTAACGGGGTGGGAAAAAAGAAAAATATTGTTTTCTGAATTTCTTTTTGTTCGTGCACTGGGTATCACTACGTCAAATCAATCGCGCTGCGCTGTCGGCGCGCAAGGATCGCATTGGAAAAAGTCGCGAACCCAAATCGTACCGGCGTCCCATCACTAATTCCTTAATTTATCGAGCACCGAATACTTGAATTACGCTTTGCCATAAACAGATGCAGAAAAATAAATAAATAAAATAAAATAACGCGGAGGTGAAGTAAATTGGAGAAGAAAAATGGGAATTCAGCTAAAACCCCCGAAAACAAAAAGGCCGAAATTAAACGTGGCATTAAAAGAATTAAGCGTTCGATATGGAAAAATTAAATTATCACGCAAAGGCCGAGCTACAATTATGCACGAAGCGAATGCATGTGATGTAAGCTTACAGGAAGGCCTCGCTATATATTTAATATATGAAAATTCCGTCTCTGAAGAATTTGAAAGGAAAAAGGTTTTCGCATCATCCCGTCCGGATTGGAAACCTTGTCGGATAATAACTGGATAATTTATGTATCACGGTCCCGAGGAAAAAAACTTCAATTCTTTTGGGTCTCTTTATGTTTGCTTTTTCTTTCATGCTCACATAAGCAGGGATTCAAAATAATTTTTAGCCGGGGATGGCTGAATTTTCCACTCATCTTTTTTTTTTTTTTTTTATTTCTACCTCTTTTTTACATCATCTAATATTTCGCTAAGTGCCCCTATTTACGTAGCGGGAAGGGATGAAACATTTTATTTACGATTCCAACCCTTTGGGCCTCTCCACTTAAGGGATTCCGCATGTTCCTTCAAATAAATCGCCGAATTGCGGTCTCCGGCTGCTGCTCACCTGCAACTCAACGAGTTCCGCCTCCTGTTGGCCGTCGAACCTAACTCGCCCTGCAGTTTTTGAAGCGACCGGAAAATTTTCACCTTCCGCATCGGCAAAGATCGCGAATCCTCAAACTGACTTGCGCTGCCGCTGCACCGAATCGGATGTTCGCACGCGTCAGCGCGGCTAACCTCATAATTTGAGACTGAGCCGCTTCGAAAAACCCGGGTTGGAAAAGGCGGCATTGCTGCGGGTGAAGTTGTGTTCCGCCCCCCCCCCCTCTCGCATGCGATTTTTCGAAATGTCGCACGTGACATGCCCCATGCACATCTCCGGACCCGTGCAGATCTCCAGCGCTTCCAGCCTCGCTGCCGATGCGGAGTTTTTTTTCCTTTTTTTCCTCCCGAAAATCTCTGCCATATATTAGACCGGGATGCCCCTTCGACGGGTTTCTTTCCGCCCGGCTATTCCCTCAGCCCATAACTTCGCCCGGGGCAACTTCAGCACTTTGCTGAAGCCGTTCCCGTCTTCGTCTGCTTTTTACGGCTCTCCAGACGGGATCTGATTTACCAACCTTGACCTTTCGCTGAGGAAAGGGGTCGCAATTATTTTCCCCGGTTTTCCAGAGGCTCCGAACCCGATAAATTCAAAAACTATTCCACCTCGCTTAAACTTTGGGAAAATCTCAGATAGTTCCGTCACACATTTGTGTTAAATCTGTAGAATGCTCGTCTCCCGGGGTTTCACCGTTCGTTACCCGTGATCGCTGACGGAAGGGAATTAGAGAAATGAGACGATGATATAATACTTGCAACAAAAATCACGTTTATAACATCAATCATCGCAACATCGCATCTTGATTTTTTATTCAGGCAATATTCAGTCATTTATCAAATAATATTAGTAAACATCGTTGTCGGATGACGGTGTCGATAAATATCTGAATATCTCGAGGAATCGGAAATTTGACTGACAAATAGAAAGGTGGAACAGTTTTTCATTGAATGCTTTTCTTTTAATTATTTACGACCCTTATGATTTGCATTGGATGTACGAAGGGTGGACATAAAATACAAGTCGCGGGCGAATTAACCGATCGCCGCTTAAGGATAAAGTTGGATGGAATCTTTCTGGATCGCGGCATTTTTTCTAACCTCCCAGGACCCGCGTCTAAACTTTTTTCATTTCCAAAACAAGAAAACGCTTTTGTCAGAAAAATTCTTAGATTGAACGAAAACCTTTCGACTTTTAATATTTTTCCCCGACTTCCTTCTTTTCGATGCGGAAACACAGCATTTGCGAAATCATTTTTTTTTTTTTTTCAAACTCGACGAAAATAAGATCTTACGGGAAAAAATTCAGCTATCAAAGTGAGATCCTTCCGGCAGGTAACATCTCGATCGAGAACTCGATCGCATTCGATCTTTTGCGCGACGCCCAATGAGCTCATAAGGATCGACACCGAAGCGTTCGGTCAGATTCAAAAAGAACAGAATTGTACCAAATGGTTAATCCGGTGTGCAGCACACTATCCGCCGTTCTTTTTAACATATCGGTAACGTCAGATCTCCAAAGGAGAGATGTCTTATAGTTACTTGTAAAATTTTTTGCTCACTGGCCATCGTTTGGGTTACCGATTTCGGCGATTTCCTCCATACTCAGCTCTGCAGTTCTTTGTAATAATACCGAACGCTCGCTATCGCTGCACCTTCAATAGCATTGCTTTATTTTAAGCTATCCGAACAAGAAATAATATATTTAAAATGTTAAATTTGGAGTTCAAAAAAGGGCTCGTCTTTCTCGATAGGTCTTGCTTTTGCCTGTTCCTCCTTCTCTTGTCTTGCGCCGGGGGAAGGCGATGACAAGAGGGCCTGAAGGTTCGAGGAGGAGAGTGCAAGGCGGCTGATGGATTCGGTTCTTGTGGAAAAAGCTCCTCGATCTGAGGTTTTTCAAGTCAAATTTCATTCAACGTCAGATTTCGGCTCCGAAAGCAACGCTAAAACGTTTTAAATGCCTTTTGCGGGGATGATCCTCAAAGGGCGAAATCAAAAGAGAGCGAGACAAGGCAAATATCTCTTGAATACGGAGATATTGACATGGAAATGCATTATTCACGTGGAATATACAGCTTCAGACGGAATCAAAGAACGCTGATTTGAGTTTCCCCGGTGGATTTTCCATCCCCGATCCTGAGACTTTTACTTCAAACTGTTTTAGCTAATGAATTTCCAAAAAGACGTGATTTTTACGTACCTTTCAAAGGCGCGGGTCTGGAAAAAAGAAAAAGGTTCTGAATTTTGTTTCGAGAGCGAACGAATTAATGGCATGGACATTGTTCCTCCGCGCGGGGCGAAATTGATATTTGCCAATTACGTTTTTTCGTGCAGACAAGGAGCAACGCAGAATCAAAGCAATTATTTCTCGCATTTTGTTTTTCAAAAATTAAAGTGATTAACAACAACAAAGTTAAATGAAGGCGTATTTAATTGGAGTAAAATGCAAAGGGATTCTTAGGATCCGACGCAAAACAATTTTTTCTCCAGTCGAAATTTCGGGGCTGGAGCGATAATTTGATGCCCATCCGAACATCAAAGATCTTCGGAGGTCTTCATGCCGGGCAGGACATTTATTTTTAAGGAAAAACGTTTGAGAACTTTTCCATTCGCTGAGACACACTCATTGGGATTCGACTGATTTCAGCGTCCATTCTCGCTTATAAAATCCCTCCGCACCGTTCTTTTTTTCACTTAAAAAAATTGCGAAGTTTTCCCGGGAATATTTCTTTTCGCGCAACTTTATCTCGCGGCCATCAATTTTCACCTTTGTAAATTTATAAATGGATTAATTTTTTTTTTTTTTTTTTTTGTTTTCCTCAAAATGAAGAAAATGAAATTTCAGAAAATGTTAAAAGTACTTTTTAAGCGGCTTTTACGTCGGGGCAAAAACGCATTTAAAATGACGATGATTCCGGATCATGGAGAAACAACTACTTTTTTTTTTCTTTTGTTATAACAATAAATGTTAATTTTCGTGAAAGCGGACGCGAAAGTGGAAAAGGAAGGAAAATGGATTTCCAGGGGGCGGAATCGTTAGTGCCCCGGGTGCGATCCAAATGATACGCCAAAGCGCTGTTCATTCGCGAAAGGAAAGTAGAGCGGACGCCGTACGGGAAAAATACCTGGCGAACCTTAAGCGTCCGCATGATCATGCACGATGCGGGCAAACGTACGGCAAACGCCGCAGACGCCTTGACCGAAATAAGAAGCCGTTTTATGACAATAAGCTCGGAGAGCGTCAAACGAAGCGATTTTTGATTTCAGCGATCTGAATCTCCGACCGAAAGTTCGAACCTTTTCCTGCCGCAAATGTAAGGGAGACCCGGGGGGGGGGGCGTCGGCGAAAGGGCGAAGAGGAGATTCGGCTGCGAAAGTGGATGGCATACATGAAGAGACGAGGGAAAAAAAGGGTAAAGGGAAGATGAGACATTTGTTATCTTTGAATCTCGAAACATATCTTTAATATTGATGAACATTCGCATTTTGCCCGGGAATGGAAACATTTCTCTCGTTGCACGGGCATTTTTCCCCCATTTCTTCCGCGCGGGAGAACGTTATTTTTTTATACACACTTAAGGCAAGGGAAATGCGGAAGGAACAAAAGAAAAAGGAAAAGAAAGAGAGAAAACTTAAACCAAATGTAAACCGGGAAAATGTTAAGGTTTCTCGGTTTACATTTAGTGCAAAGAAATATATTGCACTTTACTGCAAGGGGAGAAATTTTCCGGTAAATAATTAAATGATGCCCTGAAGGAAAAGAAGGAAAAAAGAAAAAAAAAAAAAAAAGATAATATGCCTTTTTGGTGTATTCATAGGAGAAACCGGAAAAGCCGCAGTTGTTAGGAAAAGGCACGAAATTTACATTTAATTTAAAACCTCACAAGGATTGCTCTGTTTTAAAAAGCAAAGGGAATGAGGAATTGCATCAGAGAGTAAGGAGGAAGAAAAATTTTCCAATTGGGTTTCGGGCATCGCAATAAACATTTTCGAACGCATTCATTTTGCTTATTTTTCTGCAGTCCGCCGATCGGCGAATCGCTGACATTCGCCGAGATGAAATTGTATCAAGCGCACTCGTAAATACATTAATAGAAATGAAAGAATAACGAAAAGGATCGTGCATCAAAAATATGGGAGCCGAACGATCCCAATTGAAAATGTCGCCACCCGAGCCGTCCATGTTTCTTACCTGAAAATGAAAATGCTTAGAGGGCTCGCATTTCGACGGGGGGGTTCAGCGGTTCAGCAGTCGCCAAACATAACTGCTCCCCGCAATTCGGCGCTGGTCGCATCTTTCCGGCGGAAAATTTGACATGTATTTCCTTTTTTCCTTTTAATTTCAAGGAGCAAAGTGAAAAAGAACAAAAGGTATTTCGCTTATTGCGCTGTTCGCATTTAAATGTTTGATAAATGCGAGATATTTGGGTCGTTTTCACCTTCTGGAGCTGCCGCTTCGTGCCAGCAAAAAAAAAAAAAAAAAAATCGAAAAGCGCCATGCAATATGCAGATTAATATCAGAAAGCGGCACAACTCCAGTGCTTTTCAGCTCCATTTATGAATGCGAAACAGAATGCAGTGCAGGAGCCCTCTTCTCTTTCTCCGCGTACCTGCGGACGTGTGCGCATCAGGGAAGCACCCAGGATTTCGATCCTTTGATCTCGCGTTCACGCGACGGCGATTTAAAAGGAAAAAATTCAATTTGCCCCTCGCCAGTGATTTTCCGGGGTTCCAGAATAATTTTAAGGCACGGTGCGTGGCGCACTGAAAGCCGGCCGTGGCGTAAATGGCCGGAGAAAGGCTTTCGGCTCTTGCCTTGATTTTGAACGGTCGAAAAATGCATTCCGTGCTGTCCCAGGTATCGCGCAGCGCAAGTCGAAAAATCCTAATTTCGGTCCGCCTTTATCGCGGGGGGCGCCTTTCGACTTCCCGAACCTTTTTGTCAAAAATTTCCCGTCGGGAAAGAACTCGGAGAAGGAAAAATTTCAAGTAACTTTTACTTTTTCCCCGTTTTGCTCTTGTTTACTTATTTTTCCCTTTCTTTCCAACAAAAAAACATTGCGTGCGATTTTTCCAGTTAATATTCAATGAGGATTTCTTTGGTCGATTTGACTCTCTTTTCGATGCTCTTTCATAAGGAATCACTATTTCACTGATTCATTCATAAGCAGCTTAGGCATCCTCTTAGTATGTATTATTGACGAAGTAATCTTCGTTCTCGAAAAGCTCTTCCTCTCATTCCAGTTTCCCTTGTAAGCAGAATCCTTGAGTAAGTTTGGCGGTTTTACGCCTTATCTGCATCCAGTGTGAGCTTTTCATTTGGGCTTTAAGCTTCTTCAGCATTATCGCTTTTTCTGTATCATGCAACAGCTTACACCCCGAATCGTTCATTTATCCGAAGAAATTTTTATTTTTTTTTTCTTTGCGTTGCTTCCAGCGCTGCTTTCGTTAATGTTTTCTCCGGGGAATGCTTAATTAAATTTTAAAAATTGAGCATTTTCTTACTATTAACAAAAATTAATTTCATTTTTATTTGATAAAAACTAAAAAGAAACGGGTCGCTTTGCTCCAGGCTTTGATTTTGCTCTGTCGATCGCATTTAACATTATGTGAATTAATCATTCAAATGTAAGATTTATTTATTTGAACTCCTTAATTAAATTTACGATTTCAATTTCTCAAAAAACTCTTATTTAACTTATGCCGGAAGATTTCAACGTTAAAAACTGCTTTAATTTGGAATCTCAAACGTATAAATTTTCCATTTCAGGTATGCGATTCACTTTCGCTTAAATGAAAATGGGCTCGGATTCGCGAGAGAAGAATCATCTGAAAAAGGTATTTAAAACAAATATTAATTTCATTATTTCGAATAAAATGGAAGGAATACGTGAAATTTTGACGGTTAAATGTAACTCTCTCATAATGCGATGATGCAGCAGGATTTTTCTTTTATTTTCCCCAAAAATTTTCCTCGGGTTCGACGGATCGCGTGCGTTTCTCTCCCGCAGCAAAATGCAGGTCCCGGGAAAAGCTCTTCGCTTCCTGATGCCGCGGCAAAACGCTTGAAATCCCTCCGAAAGAGAGAAAAAAAAAAAAGGAAGAAACCGGTCAGAATTATCACCGAGGAATTTCGCCTTCCGATGAGAAACTTTTTCCAAGAGCGAGGATCCCTTCCAGTGTTTCATTTAAAACCTAATTCACATTTTCAGTTTTGCGAACTCCGGGAAAGTTTTATGATAAGTAGCTTTTTGAGATACTAAATAAAGGCAAAATTTGAAATATTTTCGGCGGAAAAACTGGAGTGATAATGGAAAATGGAAAATCCAAGGCGCGAAAGCGGGGAAAAGTTTCGCAGTCGCCCCGAATCCGAGGGAGCGCCGAAGGGATGCAGCAGGAGAAAGGGCAGGACCCCGGCGATAAAGGTCGCGGAATGCGCGGGGGTTGATTTCTGGGACGCGAATTGGCGGGGCGTCAGAGGGAAGTGTGAAATGCCTGCTCCGACTTCATTTTCAATGGAGGCTTTAAAGTTACTTTTCCAAAAGTACTTAAAACAATGAATATTTTTCCCCGTTAAAGCGCCTCACAGAAAGCGAGCCGTTTCAAAAATTTAAAATTTCTTGTTACATCGGCAAACGGAAAGGGAGCGGGAAAAAAAAAAAAAAAAAAAAAAAAAAAGGTGCG
>JAOWBB010013619.1:25755-56625 GCA_028565995.1 Ricinus marginatus
AAAACGTTTTTTCGCTTTGAACGATGGAGTCAGAAATAAAAAAAAAAAAAAAAAAGGTTCGATTTTTCGGCTTTCCTGAACCGCTGCCCGCTAATGTTTCAGTATGCAAATATCCCAAAAATAATGGTAAATATCCCTAAATTACTTAAATTTTCCAGGCTCGAGGTTGTCGACGGGTGAAATAGCCGGGAACGCGAGACGTTATTCGAGGGATGCATTATAAGGTGGCACGCGTGGCCCCCCCCCCCCCCGGGGAAAAAAAAGGATTTTGGAGCCGCGATTGATAAGCTACTGAAAATTATTCGAATAATCATCTTAAGGAATGAGGAAAAAAACTTAATTAAGGCATTAAACCGGCGAAATGCGATAATTTATTCAACTGAGTATTCCACTTTATTCATTTTACTGATTAATTATTGAAGAAAGCTTTTCAACTGGAATAAATTTTATCCAACCCAGGAGGTATCAAAGCCAACCTCTGCACGGGAAAAGAAGCTTTCATTCCCGTTCGCGTAACTCCCCACAAACGGAAAATAATGGTATATAAATAAGTGCTAATTAGATTTTTCAAAATGAGTGAATATTCCACGTTGTTATTCAACTTGGATTTCGCAAAAGTCACCGAATTTACTTCCCAACGCAGTGTAGCAATCCTATTTCGCTGCATGCTCCAGTTGCCCGAAACAATGCTTTTCCTTCGTTTTGGACACCTACCTCCCTTAGAGCCCGGGTTTTTGAGCCAGCATCGACCGCCGCAAATAAAGTTAAAAACCAATAATTTCGGGCGGATCCTTTTTTTTTTTTTTTTTTACCGTATCGCAAGAGGCCGGGCTGGGGGGGTGGAATGTTTTTTTAATTTTTCATCCCAGATTTAAAAATGCCAAGTAAAATGCAAGGATTACCCGGCGCTCTTTGCGCTCTCAAGAACGGTAAAAATGAAAATTATTTTTTCGCGTTCACCCGTTTCACGCGTAATTTCAATACAATTAAATTCTGCCTCCGAAATAAATTTCGCGAACGTCTGTCGCGATGGGTTAAAAACGAGAGCCGAGGAGGTCCAACGCTTTGGGTAAAATAATATTTAAAAAAATGTCATCTCTCTCTCTCTCTCTTGTGCACGTGTTGTACCGGCAGGCTCCCCGAATCCGCTGCAATTTCGGATGGAGGCGTCCATAAGTGCCGCTGTGGGAAAACACCGAAATGGAGAAGATCCATTAGAGAACGGGAAACGGTGCTCAAAAGCTCGGGGCGTGCGAGCTTTCGGGCTTCGGATGCGATCCGAGAGATCTGCCTTGCTGCCGGTTTTATTATTCGGGAAAAACGACTCGCAGAATATTAACTTGAGAAGTGAGAAATATTATATACCTTTTGCTGTTTTTCCGCCTCTCCCCCCCCCCCTTTTTTTCTGTTTTTTTTTTTTTCTCATCGTTTCGCCTTTTCAGAACAGAAAGAAATTCACTGGATTCGAACCCTTGAATCGGGGTGCCTGGAACTGCACTGACCGCGTTCGAAATCCCAGCTCAAAATTTGTTTGCTCCGAGTTGTTATAACAAGTGCGATTCATATATATCATATTCATATGATATATATATATATATATATGAGATGTTGCTTTTCCCAAAAATATTTTGTCGTCGGCCGGCCCAAATAGGTGCGATGCGATTTGCCTTTGAGCAATCCGAATGTGAAAATTTTGTTTTGAACCCACGATGCGCGCATGTATTGGTGTGATCTCTCGAGAGTAAATGAACGTGAAAAGTACAAAGAAAAAGAAATTAAATCCGACATTCAAAAGCAATCCTTTTCATCACGGACACAGCGTTTGTCTGAAGTTAACTACCCAAGTGATATGAAAATTAATAAATCTTTCTTGATCAAATTGATATTTAGTGACTTAGATGAAAATGCAGGATGATTTGGATGAAAAATGACTTCGTACAATTTTCTCAGGAATGATGATGAGATTGCATTATAACGAGTGTCGTAATGATTTGGATGTGCCTGATGAGAATTATGGGAGTAAAAAGGGAATGATAGTGCCTTTATTTTATATATATATATATATTTACGTTAAAAATTTTACGGGAGAAGTATTCAGTTTTAAGAAAGAAACTCGATGTGTTTCACGCAGAGAAAATGGAAAATGAGCTTTCCTTTTATTTATTTATATATATATATATTTTTTTTTTTAAATTAAACGCAAATTACCTTCGTCCTTTTGGCGTTAATGAAAAATATTTTAAAAAACAAATATTTATTGCTTTTTTTTAAGTTGCCGATTTTAAGTATTAGCGAAGTTTTAAGTCAAATGCTTATCGACAAAATTACGGGAACTGAGGAAGAGGAGAAGAAACTTGGGCAATTTATCAATCAAGCAGCATTCATAACTTTTGACTAACTTAAAATGTAAAATTTCATTCATTTCGTCTGAATTTATGAAACGGGCGCCTGTATAAATGTGCGTGAGTCGATAGGTCCTTCGTCCGAGGCAGCAGCTTCCCTGGACGTTTTGAGCCCTTAAAAAAAGGAAAAAAAAAGAAACCGACCGGAGCAGTTTTTGCGGGTTAACCCGCGACCAACAACCCCCGAAACGCGGGCAAAGTAGCATAAATGGATTGATAAAAGCTGCAGGGAAACCAAACGGGGGCCGAAGCTTTACCCGGGGTGCCGTGGGAAATGGAAGTAATGTCTTAAAAGTCATATGAAATACGTGATAAGCTTTCGGTACAACTTCAACTCTTCCCACTTTTCGCTTTTTGAATGTGAAATTTTGTATTCTTCGATGAGAGATATTTTATTCATTCCCCTATTCGTACATATACAGGGAATGGGTCAATTTACATTACGACACAGATATTTATTAAAGATTTATACGCTCGTAAAAAAAAAAAAAAAAAAAAAAAAAAAGATTTTTTTGTAGCCAATTTCAACTTTTGATATCATTAAACCAAAAACAAAACCATTTTTCTCCTCCTTCATCTCCGGCTTTATTTCATGGTTGTTCTATCTTCCAGCGTTAAAACCTTTTACTGTATTCACTCCCGTGTATTATGTGCTTCTTCTCCTCTTCGCACTTACTCCGAATCTTTTTATTTCTTTATTCCGTCCCTAAAAGAAAAAATATTGCCGCATATATTCTTCATCACCTTTTCTTCCAGCGTAAAGCCGGGAAAATGGCAGTAATTGAGGAATAGGGGCGTAATTTTTTTTTTCTTTTTCTTTAAACATCAGCCGATATATTGAAGCCGTCCAGGACGAAGCCCTTTAATCCGCGGCTATGTCCCACATGGACGGAACGAGCGATTTCCACTTTTTCAAAAAAAACACGAGGCCCGAGAGGAACGAAAAGGAAGGACACCGGGGCAGAGTTTCCGCGTTCGGGCAACACGGGCAGACGCCGAGATGAGCGAGGATGAGCGCGTGATTGGTTCGCTTTAGTGTTAAAGGTATTCGTAAGGTATTAAGGTATGGTATTAAAGGGCTTCGTCCTGGACGGCTTCAATATATCGGCTGATGTTTAAAGAAAATCCAAAAAGCGGCTCCTGGAAATCTCGTGGCTGTCCGGAGCGGAAAACCGAAGATGCGAAACCTCATCGATAAATGCGGTTAAATCGCGGATAATGCCGGCAACATGAGAGGAACGCGTTTGTTTCCTCCGTCGAGAAACCGATCCACAGTCGGATGTCACTGGAGAAACCGGAAGGGGTTCTCCCGATCGGCTTTGTCGGTGGCCTGGCAGGAGCAAAGCACGACAGCGTCGCCGGTTCTTGCCCCGGGCGCGTGCACTTTCGGTAAATCTGGAAGAGATCAAAATGCTCCGCGGCAAAGAGCCGGGATTCGGTTCCCAGCTCCAGTCACCGATCTCCGGGCGTCACCCCGGCATACCCCAAGAAAAGAATGTAACCGAAATCCAGTAAAACGCTCATTTAGAAGAACTGGATTTTATGTAAGAATAAATCCTGCGGCTTTCCACGCAGCGGAAAACCGCTCCAGTTGTGGGGGAGGACGCCGAGCGTCGAAGGGAAAAGTGGCATCGAAATTTAAGGCGCCATCAATTGGAAATTTTCTTCGCATTCAACGATACGACGGATCTTTCAGATTTCCCGCGACATGCCCCCGTCAGTCGAAATTCCGGATCGCAGGATCACCGGAGCATCCCGAATCACGGGGAGTGCGGGCCCTACGGGGAACCTTCGCGAACCCTCGGGAATCATGTGCTGCAGCTAATGGCGAAGATTACGTGGAATTATTATTCGGCAGACGCTGCATCGCATGTTGGTGCCATCAACTGGATCACAGCATTTCTGCCTGGATAATCAACTTTTCATCCTGCTGAAGTTGCTCAAACGAGAATTATTCTTCTTATCCAGTTGAATTCGGCGAACCGGATTCCCGTCCTGCAACTTGATCCATTCAGTATATCAGTTTTCATTAGTAGTCAGCAACAGCCCTCGAAAGTGAAGGTGAAATTCGATTGCTAGATGTTTACGGATTCTGGATACAAACTCGTCCAGTTCCTCCGACTTTATTATTTATCCCACAGCTTCAGCAGGAATCCGAAAATAAGTGCGGGGTTATGGAAGTTACGGATACGTATTTTCAAGTCCGATCGAGTCCAACCGAACCCGAGTTAAGAATTTCTAGAATGCGGTCAAGCATAACCGAGAAGTAGATAATAATGAGATAGGATTTGAAGATAAAAAGAGTGACATGGGTAACGTAGAATAAGATCAACGTTTTACCTTCTCGAGCAGTACAAAAATTGGGGATGTACTCGATGGTTCCCATTTCCTAAATGAAAATTCTCTTAAGGTACAATTGCAAAAGAAGTATAAATAATCGCGAGGGATTAGCGGCAAGATGAAGTTGTACGTGACTTGCGACAGGGATTCCAAACATTCGAGGTGGGAAGTAAATATACCTAAGATTATATGTCGTTCCTGGCAGCAAAGCCGCTCCTGCAGCAAACACTTGATGATATAATTAAGCAGATGAGGTTTAAACGGCTGGAATCGGTCTTAATGGAGCAGGAGCAGGTCGCAAAAAACAGCGATGGATTTTACGATTCGAACGTAGGAACGGCCCAGAAGTCAGATTGTCTTCGGATACTCCTTTCCATTCCGGTCTCAGTGGAACTGGCTGCAGGAACGGAAACGGCTTTAGGAACTTCTGCACTGGGAGCATCTGCACAAGACGTACGAACTTAATTATTATAAAGCGATCGTTTAGATATTTACCAAAACAAGAGAAACCACCACTGCACGCGGCGTAATGAACGATTGTGAAGCTGCTCCAACGCTTTCGCACCCCGTGGCGGTGTCTTCGAAGGTGCCAAGGGGTAGTTCTGGTCTGGACCAATCGAGGAAGACAAAAAGCCGCTGCGAGAGGTCGAGGAGCTCTGAGTTGGATCGCGAAAACAGTAAAAACGGAAGATGAATGCTTGAAAACGCATTCGTTTTGCGGGGTTTCCATCCGCCTGTCGGTCGCGCTGTTGGAATTTTTTTTTTTTTTTGAAAAGCTCGGAGTTGTCAGCAATGTCTGAGTTTTTAATTATGGCGGGACACGTCGCTTACTCCGCCAAAACCTCCATCTCTTCGGCGGCCAAGACAAGCAGCCGCTGCACGATCCTTTTTTCTTTTTTTTTCCTCGGCCTTCCGGGAGGGAAGAGCCCGAAGTTTGGACAATTGCCTATCGGCGGGAATCCGGAGGGAGGAGGAATCGGGATGCCTGCGAGACGGGAAATTTAGACGAAAGTTTTCGCGCCTCCCCATTTTCCGGATACAGAAAAAAGGACGCTACGGGACACCCATCGGGGCTGCGATTTGTTAGTTGCAACTAAAAATACAACAGTCGCAACAACAGGAGAAGCGAAGATTTCAACATTAAGCGAAAAAGGCCAATTAGTGCAATGGATGGCAGGTAGCACGAAATTCAGGCATCCGAGCAGTAATTTGCCCCGAGCAAAAGATTATATAACGCAATTTAATAGAAAAACCAGTGTTAAGAGTTTGTTAGGATGAAAGGTATGTGCGTTAAGGGAAAGGAAACGTACCTGATACCGTAAATCAAAAGCAGACAGTAATAATTAAAAATCCGGAGCAGATTTACAGGGTGCGCGACTCGTCGTCCTGTGATTGATGAATTACTAAAACAGTTAATAATCACCCCCAATGGCGGATTGAATGTAATGCAGTGATGAAAAGTGATCCATTCATCAAAATTTTAATTTAATATTGATACATTAATAATATAATCTCTTGCATCTTTGTATATCTGCCTCTTAAATACTAGAAAATTCCTTCTGCAAAGAGTTTTTCTCCTTTTTCTTTAACTGTGGCGTGGATTTTTTTTTTTTTTTTTTTTTAAAAAAAAAAGGAACTGTCATTAAATTTTAAGTTTTCTAAGCAATTTCATACCCGCCCCTTGCTAAATATCTTTTGTCGTTTTTTAATGGGTTTTTAACACGGGGGAGATGGAAAGGACAAAGAATGAAAACCTGAAATTAATTTTTTTTTTTTTTGCCCAAAGAACTGATATTAAACGCATCATTTTTAATTATTTGTTCTTTTGGCATTAAAAGAGTAAGGGAAATGTTCTTTTTTTTTTCCGGCGTCTTACACCTCCAAAAAATGCAAATTTACAGCAATAAAAAAAATTATATGTTTGTTCGATTGCATTCTGCCTGATGCCGCGATCTGCTGCTGCTTCGTATGCAGATTATATATTTGAAATCATTTTCTTTCATGACCAGTGCCCATTTTTTAAAGGTTGTGCACCGTGAATGTAAACCACGAGCTTAACCCAACCTTTTTCACTTTGATTAAACGGGCTCCCTCGCTGTTCCACTCCGTGATATATTTATTCGTGCAACTTGACAAAAATTTCCTTTAAAATTCCAAATTCACATGTGATGCGTGTACCTGAAATTTTTCACTTAGCCTATTTGCAAATTTTACCTTTTCGCAGGTGCCCTCGCCCGGGGGTAACTGTTCGGATGCCGGCCCAGCTTATTTAAGATTTTGTGTCTTTTAAACTATTTTGTTTAATACGTTTTCGACACTGAAGCGCAGTGTAATTCACGTCAGCCCGAATGTTTCATCCTTTTGATCCTTTTATGTCAACGGGGATTTCACGTTTGACTTCATTTCTTGATTTTTAACCCGTATTTAACCTCGCGTATCACAATTATGAAAGGAGTTTGTATCTTGTTTTGTAGACTTTGAAAATTGTTGCGTTTGTAATTTTCGATGAAGGAGATGCTGCGATCCATTATGCGAGTGCAGTGTAACCTGTTGGACTTTTTAATTTTTACTGCAGCAGCAAATTGCATTTTATAACAGCACCTAATTCATCTGTTATGAATTCTGTATATTTCTGCACACGTTGCCCCCGAAAAATTCAAAATTTCCTCCCGCAAGAGTCGCAGCAGGAGGATAACCGAATATTTATTTCTACGAGGAATGAGGTCCGGGGATATGTTACTCGCGTAACTGGCGAATTATTTTGAGAGTATTCGATATTATTGGCAGTTTTTTTTTTTTTTTTTTTTTAATGTTCCGACAGAAAAGAAAGCAGAAAAATACGAATTTCATCCCCGTTCCGACAGTCGCAGTCATCTCCGATTTTGAATGCTTCATATTCTGCCGAGCTTTTCACGTATTCACGGCCATCAAATATTAAACTTGTGGTTCCCGCCGTACAGGTTTTTAAGCGGCGCATATTTCATCCCTGGGAAATCTATATGAACTGAAAATTTTGCTCTTGAAACGGGGTAAATTGCATTAAGCGGAAAATGCGGCACTGCAGGAAGGCATCCGGCAAAAAGGTTCGCCCCTTTCTTCGGCAAACATTTTCCTGATTGCTTGTGCACCCGATTTTGATATGCCGACAATTGACGTTTCCACGATCCTCGTCGAAAGTTTTTTCTCCAGCCTGTTCGACTCAAGTGCTGCGGAGGAAAGTGCCTGGAAGGAAATTCAAGCCGCCAGTCGTGAAATGTCTCGGGAGTTGACTGGAAACCGCTGGCGATTTTCGAAAATTCATTCGCCTCTCTCGGCCATTTCCTTAAGTGTATCTCGGGATCATGTATCAATTTTAATCGTTCCATTTGTAATGGTGGCCACATCTCTCGAAGATCTTCCTTCCAGACATTCAAGCTTCGTCTCCTTCGCTATGATTCGACATCCTCGATTTGACGTTCTCCTTTCACCAATTAACCTGGTTCCGACAGCATCGAAACAGGAAGATTTCCTTAACCAAACGTAAATCATTTGATTAGCGCAATTCGATGAAAAGAAAGGGAAAATCCATTTTTCAATCTAGCCGGTACCAAAACGAAGCTTTTCACTTGCAAGCTCCCTATTCATTTGCGACTCTTTCACGCGTTCGCAGGCGAGCTTTTACCGACGGGGAAAGAAGGAACGTGGTAAACATGGCATGAGAAACAAATCCAAACTTTCAAATCGAGTATATCGAAAAATCAAAAGACTTATCCGGTTCACCGTGGAGCAACTTCTGAACTAGTCCCGTTCTCTCCCATCGGAAAAGCTCCTTTACCGAACGTAGCGAACATCGTCGATGTGCTTCGCTCTGTGTTTCCTTTGCAATGGGATACGCGAAAACTGAGGATTTTTAAACTTTTTCTTCACTTCCTTCTTGCTAATGCAGTTACAGCTCTTCGCCTTTTTCGCAGCCCCGAAAGGTGAAATTAGATTAAGAGCAGCTAAAACCAAATTAATTTTCATTAATTTACGTTCACGCTTTCCGTGCTTTTTTGTTCCCTTAAAAGATGCACTTTAATATAAGTTTCCAAACAAATAGAAATCTGATTCCTTCGTGTCTTGCTATGTAATTTAAGTGGTAAATCCAATTCTAATAATAGACGGTTATAAAAAAAATAATACTACTAACAAGTATAATAACTGGATTTTTACGTAGCTTTTTTGTATTCCTGCCTGCAAAATTGTTATAACATAATATTGAATTACTAATTATCATGAAAGCTATTATGTTAATTTTTTTATCGGTTCATTTCTATCTGCTTACTTGGAATATCTTATTCATGTAATTACTGATCTCTGATTGGAGAAAAAATCACAATAAATTGCATATAATTTTCAATATTATATTCTAAGGTTATGAATTATCTGATTCCTTGGGTCAAATATTGTTTTATAAAACCGTATGTATTTACGTTCAATCAAAACAAATTTTTAATAAGTTTTTGTCACGCCTTAAAATTATTTACCCAATCATATTTCGGTATTTGTTTTCAAAATAAATTCAATGCCGATAATAATGTATAATTTGCATTTTATATATATATATACATATATTATTATTGAATTTGTATAATTACATCTTAAACTATATGCTAATAACATTATAAATATATATTAATTATATATTAATCTCTTCAATTTGAAATGTCAGCCGAGGAAAAGAAAAAGGATTTCTTCATCCTCCATCTAATGTTTAAAATTTCTCATTCATCTCATTGATATTATACATTACATTTCAATCCAATGCTATGGGGAAGATTATAAGGTATAAAAATTTCGTTTAAATTTCAATTCAATTTTGCCATTTTATTACAACCTCAGCGAATATCAAATTTGAATTTGAGTATTTTCAATTAATTTCATTTTTAAATAATATATACTTCGAAAATAAAACCTAAATAATAATATTAAAATATATTATATACGCATATATATAAATATAAGAGAAAATTATCTCTTAATTAACAATAAAAAAAAATTTTTTTCAAATCAAAATAAAATAACAATTCTGAATTTTTGTATTTGAAATTCTTGCTGTTATTTATAAAAAAATTGAAAAAAAAAAGATGACAAAATTTCGCATATTTTAATTTAATTAATACCTCTTTTAAAATGTTTTAATATTATAATTATTCCGACAGTATTTTATCTTGTCTTTGTCCAAAAATAATTTTGACATATTTTAAGTCTTCTTCATTTAGCATAAAAAAGACTATTATAAATATTAAAACTTCTCTTTTATTCATAAGTACCGACTTTTAATAAATTATAATACATTATATATTTAGCTTTAAATAAAGTAAATATTTTAAATTTGATTTCTTACGCGTAAAAATATGAGCCAAATCGATGTATGATGCAATGAAGATAATCACCTTCGATTTACGTAATCGTTTCTTTAAATCTCTTATAGATAAATTTGAAATAAGATAAACTGATATTTACTTAATGTTGACCCCGTTAACGCGGCGATGATGAATATATGAATAATTTTTTTTTTTTTTTTTTTTACAATTATAAAAATTACCAGTTATTTTCTTATTTTATGGCGCTATCATACTGTTAATAACATTGAGTATGTATAAAAAGTTTTACAAACAAGGTAATATTCTATTATTAAAAGCTTTGCGAAATGTTGGGGCTAAGAATTTTCCTTTTTTTTTTACTGGAAGTTAATTTTCCTTTCTTTTTTTTCAACAAATTACTTTAGCAAGGATAAAATTGTATTCAGAACGCTCATAAAAACTTTCCCAGAAGCCTGCTGTGTTTCATCGAAAAAGCTCCTTACATTTTCCACTTGCACAGACAAATCATTCAATTCAATTATATTCTTTATAAATCTACTTAATTAATTAAAAGCTTTCTCAACTTTTTGTAAAAAAAAAAAAAAAAAAAAGTCGTTGAAAGGCATAAAATATATATAAAATTAGGGAATTAAAAGTCCTACAAACCGAACTAAATATCTGCACACTTTCATTAATATTTATGACATAAATAATAAATCAATAAGGGATTTATCATTATGACTTTATATTAATTATTTTCGATTGAAAAGTAATATTGTTTAATACAGATTATATACGTATACGTGTGTATGCCGTTATGGAAAGCTCGCAAACACTCAAATATTCTGTTACTATTAAATTGGCATTATTGTAGCGGCGGACCGATAATTCATAAAAAAGCATACAAGTCACTAAAATAATTCAACATTCAAAAGTGCAAGTTGATTCATTTGTACAAGAACCCGAGCAGGGTTAATGCGTTCTTTCTGTGTTAATTAAAGACTAATTTTAACATCAAAAACGAAATTACAAATTTGCAGTCAAAATGATGTACATGAGCATCACATATACGTTGTGTTATTCGCGAATTCAAATCATCTTCCTCAGTTTGAAAGGTGTCTCAGTCTGCTGCCGGGTTTTCCTTCTTCCCTCATTGAGAAGCCGCAGGGGAAATGCTGACGGGGAACGTGCCGATATCAAAAGTGTGCAAGGATTTATTTCCGAATAGAATATGAAGTTTTATTTAAAAAAGAAAAAAAAAAAAGAAAAATTTCGATGTACACTATAAACATTTTCGAATCCTCAGAAGCCCCGCTTTTTAAGCTTTGGTAGTACATCTTAAACATTTTTAACCAGGAATATATTTTTCTTGTTAAAAATCAACAAAGCAATTTATTTTTTGTTTCGAAAGGCATTGTCCTTACTCTGAAAGTTGCTAGCTGTTATTTTATGTATTCCGCGATTCAATGAAATCAGCAATTATGCTGAATCGCACTTGAATCATCTCCCGATATGAATTTTTTCCACTCCCATAGCGATTATTAGTCAAGTGTTTGGAACCGGATTTCCTTTCCGCCTCGCGCGGGAACAAATAAATCATGTTCCGAATCCGATCAAAGATCCGATTTATCAATCTCCTTCTCCGATGCCACTTTCTTTCTTCCTCTCCCCCGGACGGCAGAGAGACGTTCGAACTTTCCGAAGTAACAAAGGATACGCCGCACTGTCTCGAGTCCGACTCTGAACGCCAGGGAATGACAAATTAACGCTTTACCAACGAAATGAAATATCCCGGTGAGGGCAAACGGACGCTGTTGGTTTTGTGAGTGCCGCAGGCGAAGGGCACATAATGCATAACCCCAGAAGCAAACATCGATTTAGTTTTTTATCTCTTTCGCTTATTAAAATAAGCAAATTAATTTGTTTCAACCATCGCTTTTCACTTCGGAATGCGCCTCCGGAGGACTTGCTCACATTTAAAGATAACAAGCGACAGGGAAAAAAGAAAAACACGATTCGATCGAGGCAAAATGAGTGCAGCTGATGCAAATCTTCGCAAAGGAAACCGAAGATACAACGACAAATCTGCTTATTTTGCCAGCAATGCGAAGCCGAAAGCTTAAATTTTATTTATTGTCGATGGTATTTTGTTGTGCAACACGGAAAATTAATCCATCGAAATGTTTGACATTTTTTATTCAGTTAAAATTTTGCTTTCAAAAGCAAACGTTTTCCGTGTGTTAAAATTATTTTCCCGGCTAGGTGGCTTTTAAGGAAGCCGAATATATAGTTTGACACAGGAGGAAACTGTTTTCACGTAGATGTACCCGAGTGAATTGTCGCACGATGTAAAAACCGATTTGTAACCTATTGCGGGACAGAACCGAAATTTTAACCGGTTATTCCGAACGTGTAATGAAGACGTTTAACGTTTAGATATGAGCCGAAATCTAAACATTTTGATACGGTCAGCGGATTTGAAGGGAACCAGCTAAATTTCGGGCGGCAGCAGGGCAGGATGGAACACGAAATGAAATACAATTTAGTCAAAATTAGTAATCATAGGAGAGAAATACGTTTTGATTGCACGAAACGATGGGAAAATCGTGGGTGGTTTGTTTTTAGAGTTGACATGAAAGACGATGCCAATTTGCAGGGCTGACTGAAATGAATGGGGGCAGGTAATGAAGGGAATCGCGTCAGCTTTTTCAAATGAACTATTATAAATTTTGAAAATAAACATGGCTTATGTGCGAGTCTTAAATGAGAAAAATATCGGCTTTGCATCCCCCGGTTTTACCCAGGATTTCGTGAATGACATTAATTATGCGTTGCTAAATGAGCTTTTATAACAAAATGTGCATTAGTCAGCAGTTGCGAGAGACGGGAAAACGGAATAATTAGGTCCGAAACAATTTTACTTGGTGTATACGAAATTTAAGATTTTTCTCTTGGTAAATTGCTCCGCAACATCTTGCAATTATATATATATATATAACCGATAAATCACCTTAACTTACGCTGTGGCTTCGATGTTAGTATAATTTTAAGGCTACAAGGCGAATGACTAATTTTTCAATTAATGGTCCATAAAAAATTAACACGACAACACAGATCCTAAACGTGATTCGAATCAATAGCAAAATGACGGGTGTAAATTTTAATGTTTTTTACCGTCAATCGTTTCTTAAATAATGTCTCGTTCGAAGCAGTTTGAATTATTTTCATAAAAAGGAACATATTCAGATTATTTTTATAAGTTTGAACTTATTTTCGGAGTCTAGGCTCTCTCCTTACATTAGTAGGTGTCATATTTTTCAGTATTCTTTCATCAACATTTATTGTAAAGAGATGGAACTTTTTTTTTTTTGGAATATCAGAATGGGTTTTAAAATATTTTTTCATTTTTTAAATATTTATACATTAATAATAAATGTTTACATAATAACGTTTAATATTTGATTAATTTTTTTATTTTAATAAGGCATATTATAAGTTTACTTTTGTTTCATGGAGAAAGACAGTTTAAAACACTATTTTAAATAATGAAAAAACTAATTTAATATTAGTAAAATATAAAGCACGAAATGATTTTATATATTTGAGCACAATCAACTCTACATTTTACATGTTTAAAATAAAATAATATTTAAGGGAAATTAAATACCAGAGTCAAAATTAATCTCTCCAACCGTCGTAAATTTTCAGAATGTATTTTTATATTATAGATATTATTGTAACTGATGGTGATAAATGAATGTAAAGATAATAGTATAAATGTTGGAGTTTCTTTTAAAAAAATATTTTAAGGGCAGAAGAATTAATATCCCTCATTATTAATGCGTTCAAAAAGCTTTCGCCGGTCTGGAACATCCTTTTTCCTTGCCTTTTCTTGGTTATTTTCATACGAATCAGGTTCGGATAAAAAAAATAGGAGCAATTTAGGGGAACGGGGAAACACATGCTTCTTCGATTGAAATATAACATTATCCATGAAGACAAACACGTAGACATTCTGCTGCGACATTTAGTTGTGGAGGAATGCGAACCTTTCCTCATCCCTTTTATTTCTTTTTTTTTTTTTTTGGGAAATCCGGAAGATTTATTTTTTGTCGTGTAAAAAAAAAAAAAAAAAATTTTGCTGTTCGTATCTGCAGCATTTTCCGTAATTTTTCCCCTGCGACCGTCGAATTGTGGATAACAATACTTTCGTCAAAAATGTTTGATTTCCATCCTAAAAAAGTTTAGAAATTCAGCTAAGGCCGTTGCATCGCACTTTAAAATAATGAAAAAGAAATCCTAAATAAAGAATCCGTTGGATGTCATTAAAAAGAAAAATCTAAAAATCATCTGACAGTTGTTTTAAATATATGTAATACTCCGAATGCAGAAAGCCGTAAAATTATTTCTAATGAGATTTATTTAAAATGAAATTTTTTGGTTTACTACTAAATTAGGATTTAATAGACCAATTAATGACTTAAAAGCCTGTTTATGGTTTTCATATTATGTGAATAACTCCATATCTCCTTTGAATGCTTTGCTCATTTATATTCAAACCAGATTAAAATGTAATATAATTTGGATTTTGCCCGCAGAATCCACACATAGATCTTACACGTCTGTTTGTAATGTGAATTTATGCTTCTGAATATTCTGTCAGGTTCGCGGAAACATTTTCCGGCATTAAAAACCTGAAATTGATGATGCAGGTCAGGGGAAATTTTTGCATTCTCTCAGTGGTGTCCCGGTTAACGGTCATTTCGGTATTATTATCCGATCCGAGACTAAGAAGCGAAAAAAAAGAAAATTGTTCCTTGTCTTCTGATACAAGAAAAATGTTCTCTTTTTCTTTTTCTGGGACCTGGCTGAAAAAAAAAAAGCGTAAATCCCCAAATCCAGACAATGAGCCTCCAAATTCTGGAGAATAATTATTTTAATCCAGTTTAGGACTTTTTTTTCCAGAGTTTTATGACGGGATTCAACGATTTTGGGATTTCTCCTCCTTTTCAAGCTCAAGTCTATGTTTAAGTCCAAAAAATTTTGCGCAACGAGGAAAATTGTTCCGATGAAATAAAAGAGAAGGAAACGCTGAAATGTCGTGGGGTTCATTTAAATTGTTGTATGTTTAAAAATGCTGCCGCATTAACATCAAAAGTCAAACTAACCTGCGGAATGTTTGTGCGTCATTATTAACTATATTCCTATTGAAAATTCAGCATGATAAAAGGGTTGGTGATTATCTCATTATTTTTGTCTGGCTGTTGGTCTCGACTGCTGAATCCCTTTGGATGAATATCCAGCCCAAGCAAGATGGACGCCAAAATCCATGAGCATGAAATGTCTCCCATGGTAAATATCATTCCGGGAGCTTAATGCAAAATTTCAAAACGGTAGCGGTGTTAAAATTTTAAGGTAAATTTTGAAGATTCGACTAAAACGGAGGAATAACTTTGGAAAACAATAGCCATTAAGTTAAACTGACTGTTTAATAAATCAACGGTCAGATCGGCCACCGCATAAATAATATTCACGGTGTAACTTACATATTTCACTTTAATATTTATTGCATCTAAACGAAAAAAAAAAAAAAAGTTTTTTTTTTTAAAATAAAACAACAGTGAATTTTCCGATTTATAACACAGCTTCGTAATAATTTAAATCCGATAATGGTGGCGCTGCGATGAACCTGTATCGAATCATTCAATTTGTGTCGGTTGTTTTCTGTACATAATGACACTTCACGGCAAAATAATTCTTCTTTTGTGTTCCTGAAAAATTTCAAATCGCGAAAACTTCTAAACTTTCATTATGAATTTATAATTTTATTTTAATCTTAGCATTATTATTATCATTCTTAAGTTGCTCCCATTTTTATGCCTTCACACAAAAATAAAGTGGAAAAGTTCGGAGTTGGGTCCGATGAAATTCATTTTTGTTTGTGTGCAGACCAAAATTTTCCTTTTTCCTTTTTTTTTTTTTATACCCGAGAAATGTTCAGTCTATCAGAAATGGTAAAGCGCAAAAGGTTTGGACCTCTAGGTCTGCCCTCTAAGACATATGAAAATATGGCTGAACACAACGAAGTCTCAAAAAAAATTTTTAAACAGTTATTTTTATTCATAAGCATAAAAAGGAAAATTATCTGAATACTCCGGAAATTTTAATAAAGAATTTTTAACTTGAATCACAATTGCTAAAAATCCAGTTAATTCTCTCATTTCGACCATCGTTATGTTATCCGGCGTGCTGCGCATTTATCTTTTCACTTATCCCGATAAGTAAAAATAATGCGAACCGCGTTCAGTGAAGAGCAGCGTTTTAAGGGAAAATAAAATAAATGAAAAGTTCTGGAAATAAAGTCAAACTTCGATGAGTAAAAACATTCTGAGACAGATAGGATAATCTTCGTCTTCATAAAGTTCTAATGCTTCTAAATTTTAATTATGACAAAAAAAAAAAATCTAGTTTCAGTTTGTACATCTTAAGTGTAATAATTTTTATCTCCATTCTTGTGGACATTTTGATTTTACATCCGCATATAGCTTGATCTGTTATGTTTCATTCATATTTTTCGTTCGAAAGGGCCAATTTTCGTTAAGCTTTTGCCTGCCGCAGGTAATAACGTGATTTCCTTTGTAACATGCATCGTAATGTCGGGGATACAGGTATGTGGATAGCGATGATGCATAAAATTATGAGTGACGGCACGGTTTATCCTCCTTAACACAATAATAAACCGTTTCGGTAAATCCGTGCCGCGTTGCGGAATTAAAGAATTTTCCGAGTCGCCCGAAAGATTCGGCGATACATTCAAATAAAGGAAGAGGAAAAATTTTCTTTTCGAATAAATATTATGATTAAAATTTCCATTGCTGCAATAACGCCATGTAAACGGTAAAAGAAATTGTTGCCTTTCATCGCTTTATGGACTCCCCAGATTAAACTTGGGGACCAGGAAAAAAAAAAAAAAAACATTCTTTCTGCTTATTCTTCAGGGTTTTCCAAAGCTTTTCTTTTATTTTTTGAGGGTTCACCTTCGGATTTTCCGAATTTCCTCGGCGGGAGGTTGAAAAATTTCATTTTGCAATGAAAACCCGCGTGGGCAACCTTTCCCTTCTACCTTTGGATAGCGTGGTGCACCATAAGGTGTTGCCGACCGAATTTTAAAAGTGCGACAACCCAGGAAATGTCACTCGGTGTGAAAAGATTAAGTTCCTTTGGATATCAATTCCTCGGACGTGATCGAAACTCGAGTCTTTTTAATATATTGGACATACTTTATTGTCGTTATTTGTGGTCGTCCTTTTTTATTATACCATAATGTTGAATGATTGTATCAGCACCCTCGACAACGTTATATTACACGATGAAAAAACATATATGTAATATATAATCCTTAAACTCTCAATAAAATTCACATTTCAAAAATGTGATAAATAATAAACATAAAAATTATATTCCCTAAACTATTTCTATAAAGAAAGTAATAATTAATTTTTTTTCTTCTGGATGTGACTATTAACCTCTGAACGATCCATATAAAATTTATTATATATGAAATGCGGTTTTAATAGACACTTTTTTAATTCTTTTACGAATTATATTCTTACCGAGACCCAAGAAAGAAGATTAAAGTTAGATAAAAAATGCATTTGAAATACATTCTAGCGGGAATGATGAAGAAATTAAGTTTAACAATATCGTACATGCATTTCAAGTATTGCATTGTAATAAATAATTGAATATTATATGGGTAACATATAAGCGGATTATTACAGAATGTAATGAGGCTTTTCCTGAACGAAAGACGAAAATATTTTAAAAATTTCAAAATTCAAAGGCATTTCTAGATTAAATTCTATATCTATTCCATCATGAAAACGCTGCAGGAAAAGGGCGACGAATCTCGTTACTTCAAATGAAAACGATATTAAACTCTAAAATTTACAATTTGAACAAATATCTTTTCCAACGGTTTTCCCTGAAAAGGAAACCTATCGAAATGTTTGTCAAGTTGTAACCTTTCAAATAAATAGAAAAGGACATTTTTTTTTTTTTCCTTTCCTCCTTCTTCCTTTCCACCACCCGTACTTCCGCGATACCTTTTTTCTCTCCCTTTCCGGTAATGGAAACGCAGAAAAAGGGAAAAAGAACCGTGGAACGATACAATCGGCTGTCGACGATAGCAACAATATATTCATTTTGATGTGGGTAGATTTTTGTTTGTTTTGCCGTGAACATTTTTTGATATTTCGGTTGAGGGAGAAACTTTTAAGGAGACTTCGTCATTTGGGCCTTCACCCCCGCAGGAAACGGGATCGGCTCGGATGCCGAACTCTCGCGCATTGCGGTACCACCCCCGCCCAGGGGCGAATGTCCGTTTTGTGTACGTTTCAGCGGACGAGCTGGAAAAGAATCCGGAAAGGGTGGAATTGGGGGGTGCGGGGGTAAGGGGGGGGGGAAAGAAGCGACAAGCCGGCACTTTGAAATTCCGAGCTGGAAGGAAATCTTTTACCGCCGAGCTCATCTTATTTCCTAGACCGAGTCTTATCGGACGGACAATAATTCACGAGCAACCTGCGAAGGGACCACGTTCAATTTACCTTTCGCGCCTCTCGCCGAGAAAGGATCCTCCTCCAGTGGAAAAGGATACATTTCCAGACGTAACTGTCCGATTTGGAAAGTTCACCGGACAAGCGAGAGCCTCTTCTCCGGCAGCGGTCGGCAAGGTTTCGATGGGCGTCGGTTAATTAAAAAGATTGAATTAACGATTCCTGGTCCGCCGGATCGCTCACAAACCTTCGGAACGCTTTTGTCAGGAACTGGAGTCGGAAAGGATGCTGCGGTCCGGATACATTTAACGGACACGTTAATGACTCAAAACCTGGGACACTAAATCATTCGCGCTGACGGACTCCGAGGAATTACATTAAGCTGAATGAATATGGTGAATCGAATGCATATCGAACGCAATGTTTTGATGCGAGCACAATTCCACGTCTTGCTGCCTAATCAATAAAAAAAAAAAAAAAATATATATATGTATATCAAATTTCTCAATTATTTTTGCTTTCTTTAATGTAAAATGTATTATATAAAAATTTTGCTCCCCGGGAAATAATCGTGCGGGAAAAAGTTTGATGGTGGCGTCGGAAAAAACCGAAAAGATGAATAACTTATACGTTAAAAATGCTCGGCAGATTCCAGACGTAAATAATGCCCGGAAACTATTTATATGCTAAATAAGAGCAAACAAGATGACGATTTGAATTCTGCCTCTGAAACACTTTCCGGGCGGAGGATAAAAATTTTAGAAACTCAAAATTCGTGATACGGGATAATCAGGCTTACAATGATCGGAATTTTAAATTTCCCGGGGGAATCATTTGCCCCAAAGAGTCAGGTAGGGGGAAAAAAGAAAATCGTTTTCCTTAACCTGGATGTCTTACTTGCAACAAAGTGCATGTACATTAATAAATATATCGTGCGGTGATTTTTCCTGCCGCCCGTCGAATTTATTCACGTGACGCTTAAGGCAGGAAAACACGAGAAAATTCACTTACGGCGAGACTTCTCCGTGTGACCCGTAAAAAGATATCAAAAAGTTACTTCCAGAATTCCCGAAAGGTTTGTCAGCTATAACGAAAAAGTTTTATCGAAATGCGTCATTGTCCGCTTATTTCTATTGCTTCTCTTCCTTCGGCATCTGTCCTGAGGGCGGTTTACCCTTTTGCCTTTTAAACGCTAACCCCTTGCGAAAGGCAGCCCTTCGCCGCGGGTCTTTTACATTGCAAATTCTGCATTTGCCTCCGGTCCCCGACATCATCCAGTGTGCCGATGCGAAATGTTTCCCTTCGGTGGTAATTGGTAACTTATCCGTAGATTTTCAGGAAAAAAAAAAAAAAAAAAAAAAAAAAAGGAAAAAACAAAACATGTCGGTCTAATCAAGACAATCGTAGGGGAATAATGGGAAAATAATTTTTTCCAGGGACGGGCCGGAAAACTCGCTTCGCCTGACGTGCATCACCATAATCACGTTATGCCTGAATTTTTTGTGCGTGTGTGTGTGTGTGTGTGTGTGTGTGTGTCTAACGCAGAGACACAGAAGATAAACGGGAAAAGATGCCGCTGTTGGGAAGCAACGCTTTCGTTTTTAGCAGTTTTTCGAAATGTTCGCTAACATTTCCTGACGATATGCGAAAAATTTTCCCTTCGCCACTGACTTTTCCCGCACGATTCTCGTCCTCTCGCTGACCAAGCGATAGGTCCGGGAAAATATTTTTTAACCCGTCAGGCAAATTCAGGTTTGATAAATTTCGACAATTTTTCCCCCTCGGTCAGGCACCGCTCACGGAAAGCTGCCGCCGCAGTCGGCGGTGCCCGCGGCGGTCAGTGCCGGTCGCGTCCCTTTCCAGGGGACAACCAAGGTTTGGGATCGCTTTTCACGCGTTCGTGCAGCCGGAATGAAGGGAGCATCGAAAATGTCGCTGAGACAGAGGAAAATTCCTCATGCCGGCATTACAAAACGATCGCTGACAGGTTAATGAGTGCGGCACGCGGGCGCTTCTCACTTTCTTTCGCATCCAGTTTTTCGTTCTAACCGAAGAAACTAATCCCGGGGATGGAGCAAAATTTGATCTCTCCAGTTTTGGAATGAGTTTCCCTCAAATATTTCCCCGTCAGGCGCCGCAGTTGCATCGCGGCATTTTCTCTTTTCCAGCAGCATTCGGGAATGAAAAGCTCGATACGGACCTTTCCCCGCGGTTTTCGCAGCCGACTTTCTTTGCCGCTCTCCGTCTTTTTCTCGAATCCGAACGCTGCATCCCCCGCTTTTAAACGAACTTTTGGGGAAACCTTTCCCTCGAGCCGTCGTCATTGGTTGCCGAAAGGTTGAAACAGCCTGGCAAAGCGCGTCAGTTTCATCTTTTTCTTCCGGCGAAGGTGAAAACCATTGAAACTCCGGATCCTCCAGTTTCGGTTTCCTTTCCGGCACGTCGCAAATCGCAATCCAGGTTTCGAGCAGGAAAAAAAAAAAAGGTACGGGGCGACAAATCCCCGGAACCTGCGAAAATGGTTTTTTGCATGACCCGGAGATCTTTTCCTCAGGTAACCGAGCGACATGTACGTGCATATTATTCTCGCATTAGCGGCCAATGCATTATGATCGTGTGGGAGCGATTATGGCCGATCGGAACGGAAAAAACGAAAATTCGCCGGCCATTGGGGTATTTCTGATTTCGTCTTCCGTTCGCTTTTCCCCTTAGGTTGCATTCAAATCCAACCAGAAATAAAAGTCACCCCCGGTTTCTTCCTCACGTGCTGACGGGGCATGGAAAAAGAAAATTTTGGGCACGCGAAACGTAGCTTTTTTTTTTTTTATTTTTCATTCGCCTCCCTCGTCTGGCGAAATCCTTTTTTTTATTCCCGGATAAGCTCCCTTTTGACCACCATCCCCGTTGACTAACCTCCGTGCCTTTTTGCCCGGCTCGGATTTTGTGGTTTCGTCCTCTCTTCCGATCTTTGCGCGTAATTCCGTCCGGGCACCGACCTCCGCCCGATATTTTTGCTCCGCGACGAGGCCCGCAAAGGAACCTCCTTAACCGATTTTTTAATCCGGAGATGTCTGATGACTTCGGGACTTGGAAATTTTCAAGTTGCGCCTGATATAGATAGGTAAATGATGAAATGCTTTGTCGAATTAATCTCACATGCTCAAATGTTAATTATTTTTCGAGATTGAATTTTCAAGCGAGACATTTGCCGGGAGTTTCATCAACGCGGTCCCAGCAGCTTTTGAATTTTAATTGTTAATCAAGTGTTAACGTCTTCTTGGGTTATGTCGTGCTTTATACATAAGGACAGTGTAAATTTAAAGTGTTTCTGCGGCAGACATGCCGCGACTTCCACATTATTTTTTTATTTCCTACTTTAAAATTTCAACTTTAAACAATAAAGAATGCGTTGCAACGTAATACGTACCAACAATCAATTTTAATAAAAAACAATTTAACATTGAGCGACCTTTACAATGCGTGTGCGGGGTGCATATATATCTTTACAGATGTATGTTAGTTAAACAGATTATCGCGTTTGTGTGACTATAAATTGTTCGGAAATTGGCGCTTAATTTAACAAATTGATGGATGGGAAAAAGGTTGGTAATATTATTAAATCTAATTTGGAGGAATGGTCGCAGAAGAACTTTCAAAGCTTTCCAAATCCGTAATATTTATCGAACGGCGAAAAAGCTTAAAAATACTAAATAAATAAATAAAAGCTTGCCTGACGAAGCTAACGCTTGTCTTGGTGAAACCGAAAAGAGCTTTTGCCGTGAAAATGCAGTCGAAATGGAATAAAACTCCGTAAAACTGGTTAAATGCGTAATTCGCCTTAATGTATCATTCATTATTGTCCCTTAACCAAAGCAATACTTTAAACCCGAGCAAAAGCAACTTTGTTATCTTGACGGCGGCTTTAAGTGAAGCAATCTGGGGCCGCAATTGATTTCAGTCACCGTAAATTCGGTTGCGCCGCCCCTATCCACTTTCTGCCCTTTTTTTTCCCGCCCCCCCCCGTTTTTTTAAATACCCCCAAAAAGACAAGGGTAGTTTAACGTTCCTTTTTTCCCCGTGCCTCGTGAAATACCGCCGAAATGCTGAAATCAACCGAGACGTAACAAGATCCCTTTTCCTTTCTACACATTTCATGGGTCCTCCACGAATCGCCAACGCGTCCCGGTTGATGCCCGTCCGTCATTATGCGTTCGGCAGAAATTCCGCAGAAAATTTAATCCAACTCAGCGCATGTAATAATTATTAGAGAAATAGGAAAAAGCATCATGATAAATGCTGAATGGGAGAGATTATTATTGTTTAATCCAACAAAATAGGGTTTTTGTTCTATGTAAACATAAAATGAGGCATAGGCGGACACATACGTGACGTTTCCTATCATTAATTTCTTTCTGACGTGTTAATTTTCATATTTTCGAGTATGCTTGCATATTTATATGGATCATTAATAGCGTGGTTATTTTTTTTTAAAAAAAAAAAAAAAAAAAAAAGGCGATTCCGCAATTAATATTGAAAAAACCCCCAAAAATAATTAAAAAATTACCCGAAATGAAAGCGTCACACGTTTAAATTAATTTTAATTGTTCCATTCGTTTTTAATGAAATGTTTTCGGTTGCTGGCACTTTCGAATGAGCCATTACAAGTAAGTATTATTCAAAAACAAGTATGATATGAAGTGAAATTTTCATGAAGCTGTTTAATGGGCGTTTTACCATCATAATGATTATTAAAAAATACATATATGTACACGAACCACTTGAATTAGTTATGCATTCGTTCTTTAATGTAATATAATACGCAATTGTTACATGTCTTATTGTATGATTGTCACATTCCTGATAAGAAGAAAGAACCACACTAAATACTTTTTTTTTTTTTTTTTATTAAAAATTCCGATTATAGTCGTTAATTTAAAATCCAGGCGTAAGAATTTAAAAAATCAAATGCCTGAGCGAAATGCAAATCAACATTTTTGTATTGTAAAAGTTCAATTGTTCACCTTATTTATTAAAAATTAAGCATTACAATTTGAATGCGATGCACGTGTTACGCGTGCGTATATATCATATATTTATATAAAGCTGGATAATAAAAAAAATGTTAATAATATTTTAATTTTAGAATTTCGAAAATAATGAAAAATCTGATGGATCCACCAACAGTGAGAACTCGGAATCTTTTAATGGGTCCTGTGTATAAGTCAACTGTGAGTTACCCACGTTCTGGACAGAAAATGTTCGATTGGAGGCTTCGGATGCTCGCGAATAAAAAAATGTCACATTTTGTACAGAGTGCATAAGGCCCTAAATATGGAGATAGAGAGAGAGAGAGAGAGAGAGGGAGGCCTTTTGAATTATTTCGGAGATAAAAGCTAAATTGATAATAATGAAACGCAAGTTAATAACATACAAATGCGGCAGCCATAGAAACCCTGCCAAAGTTAATTCAATATCCACGGTTTCTCCCTTCTCCTTTCCTTTATTAACATTTCTATCTTCATTAAAACATGTTATCACATGTTAATCAGCACTCCTAATTAACTTCATTTATATTCCTCGAATGGTGCATTATATTTAGGTCTCAGTTTTATATGCTTTTTCCCATTAAAAATTTCCAAAGAACATTTACGACGGAGAACAGCATTACGCAGAGCAAAGGGGACGTTGCTAATGACAAGCGGATGAATTATTCACTCCATTCCGAAAATTAAAAACTTTTCGGTCTGGATATTTCACCGATGCCGGACAGTCCGACCCTCGCCGGATTCCCCGGTTCCTTCCGCCCCTGCTGTTCGCTCGGACGATCGCGCTTGGTCGAAAATGCCGCAAACCCCCGGCTCTGTTTCCTTGCGCGGAAGAGCTCCCTGACACGGTCAAGGAAACGGAAGTCCCACCAAGAAAGTCCAAGTTTGAACCGAATTTCAGATCTGAGAGCGCCTTTCCGGTTATCCGAGAAATTATTAGGAGACTTTTCCTCCTTGGCATTCATAGGAATAAGTGATGAAAATTATATGATAAGTTTATTTTATTGCTTATTTACATATTCATTAATGAGCGCGAAAAGCTTTAAAAAAAGATTAACGTATAAATTTTTGCATTCGTCCCGAAGTTTCCGGATTTTATCTTGTCAATGATTAAAATTTCTTTAAAGAAAAGAAAAATCTCATGATGGCTAATGTAATTTTTAAATTTGCCACCGCATTATTTATGATGATAATAATAAAATTTCAGTATTAATATTAATGACATAAGCGTTTATTTCTGAAGACTGAAAACAACAATAGAAGTTAGGCGTTAAAGAAGAGAACAAGGTTCCGGTTATAAAGAAATATTAATTATAACTGTCGGATTCTGAGGGAATCCTCATAAGTCAGATCATATTAAGTAACTTACACTTTGTTTTAAAGTAACTTTTTCGGCTGCGAAATCTTACTAAAAACAACTTCCCAGGTTTTCTGTTTGCTTGTATGTCGTCGCATTAACCCACCCCTTGCTATTTCTCGTCTTTATCTCCGTCATTTGTGGAGGCACTGAGGCTGTCTCGTGTCCAAATTTCTTTTTATTCAAAAGGAAAAATACGTATGAAGAACAGTTCCATCGCCGAGCTTAGAAAAAATTCAAGTTTGTGATACCCGCGTATCGGCAAACTTAAATTATGATTTGGCAGAGCGAAAGAAAAAAATAAAAAATGCCAAAAAATGTTAAAATATAAATGAAAACAAAAAAAAAAATGGCTGCGACTTCGTAAGAGATAAATCCGAATATATTATTTATAGCCGTGTCCGTTTAAGACTAAAAAATTTATATAAAACTCCATGTTGTAAATTTGCCCCGCATTATTTTCGCTCAAATTGTTCTCCCGTTTAAGTATCATAGGAAAAAGATTAATAATTATATCGTCTGTTATAGGTATTGAGGGAGATGAGGCATACTGCTCCGAATGCTGCATATTTGATCAGATCCTGTACATACAGTTTTTTTGTCATTGAATTTTCATAACAGACGAAACTTCGTGTTTTCCGGCCGAATATTTTGTCATTTACCACGCGAAACCGTAGACGACGGTATTGCTCCTCGCGTTTCGACCAGTTCGGCCATTTATCATTTCCTACCCGGGATGCGAAATGACACGTTCAGAGTAATAACGTTTAAATGAAAATTTATTTGAATGTTCAGGGAATGAAAATAAGGAAGAAGTATCGAATGATCCATTTTTAATGCAGATTTTCCGTTTCTTTTTCCTGCACCGCGCTAAAAAGTGATTTTTCCCGGCCTGATATATCGCGGTCTTTTCTCTCTCTCTCGGTGCGACAGCGCCGATTGATCCCTGCACTTTTTACACTCGGCGACGACATCGAATTCTCACCCCGCAGGAATCGGCCGAGCCGCTGCCGTTGGACGGACGAAAAAAAAAAAAAATGATGTCGTGATAAAAATTTTCCTGCCCGGGAATCCCTAAATAATGAATCCGAGCAGGGAAGATTCATGGGCCACCAAAACTTAAGCTATTAATTTGATTGCGGCGACAGTTTATGAGGTTAATGGAGTGTTTCTGTCGTGCGCAATGTTTTTGTTTTTTGATGGAAACCTTAATTTCCACCTCGAGATACGTGCCCGGTTTCGTTTCCAAACGAAGATGTTACCTTTCTGCCGAGGATAAAGCTCGAGCTTTTCAAACGGTGCTTTACAATCCGGTACGTAAGAAACTTTAAATATTTACGCGATAAATCACAAGTGACGTTGATTGGTACGCATAAATATCGTACAACTTTGAATGTGCATTGTTATGGGGATGCGGGGAAATTAATTATTTGCTGATTGCAGATTAATCATTTGCACATAAAAAGGAAATATCTTTTCTAATAGCTGCTACCGTTTAGTTTACCGGCGAAAGAAACAGAAACTTTCCTTCTTTTCGCCAAATAGATCTTGAATAACTCTCAACAATTATTCTCCGCAAGTTATGCTTTCTAACTGCGCCGTAATTAAATCTTTAAATTTAACAATCAGTTTGATATAATTTGAAGAAATATATATAAATACATTTTCATTCCTACTTAGGAATAATTGATGAAACAGGATTTTGCTTTAATAAATAATATCTCATTGCTTCCTAAAACATGCGATTTTGATTTTATACCAGTACCTAACTAATATTGGAGTTTCATTATTATTTTTATAATTTACACCGAACTGCAACTCAAAATTGCAAAATAAAAAAAAAAAAAAAATCTGTTCCCGCAGAATTTTTGAAATTGGGAATTTGTTATGAAGTTAAGGTTAGGCCAAAATTCTTTGCTGGAAACCCAAAAAGTTCACTTCCTCCAGGACCTAAATCAATCCAAAGAAATTGAGCGTGATGGAAATGGGCCATAAGAGGGCCGTAAAGTGAGCACAAGACCCAAAACCTAATTTTTAGCTATCTCTCAGAAGCACGTTTACATCAAGAATTAACCAAAAAGAAAGAATTATTTTTCTGACTTTATTTCGGAATGAATATATATATATATATATATATATATATATTTTTTATCTTTTTAACGCTGGTCCGTAAAGATTTTTATTCCCCAAACGATCAGATTTCATGTGTAACAAATTTTCCGTAACGAAAATGCGAAATCCTTTTGTGGACCCCCTCGCATGAACCCCGAACAAGTATTCTTAAATAATATCTTGATGGGACAGGAAGCAAATTGGACCAAATCGGGATGCATTAAGACTTGATCAATAATTCGTTGGATCTTAATTGGTGTGGGCTTCCGAATTCTCTGCAGCCAATTTATCTGCTATCTGCAGAAACGTAATCGTGCCTCCCTTAGGAATATCCATCTTCGTAATTCCAGCCCACTTTGATGATCCCTTAAATGCGATCGTGCATTTGCCCCGGGCATGCGACGCGGAAAAAGAAACTGACGGACAACCGGATTTCAATGTACACTTAACCGTATCGCGTTGAATTTTTAAGTTTTAATATCACATTTTAATATATTCCGGTACGGAGGCGAAATTTTCGTCGCAGCGATCTCCGAAGTCAGCATTTAATAAAGTTAAATCAAGCGCAAATTAGGTATCAGAGGAAAACAATAAAGGGGATATTTGTTTTAGAAAATGAAATCGGACAGCCGAGAATGCCCGTCTAATTTGTTCGGCAGGGCTATCACGGACACGTTCTGAAAATACGCCTCGAAGCAGGAAAAGGAAATGGCTAAGAAACGGAAAGGTTTCGTCCTTCTCCCGGCATACACTGCACATTTTGGGTCGCTATGTGTCTCCGGAGATGAAGGGGAAAATCACCTTTGCGGCGTCTATCTGTAAATAATTCAGGGCTTTGGCCGTAAAAGAACGTCCTCGGAATCAAATTGAGTTTATATTATGGTTACTCACGGTGCATGGGAGAGGAAGGAATTCCTCGGAGGAGCGTAAAAGCTTTCGAGTGCTTGGATTTCATGAAAATGGCACCTTTGCATAGCTGACGATGTATTGCCTCGGTGCAAGAGTCCCGAAAAAGCTTCCCAACCGCAATGATTGCCAATCGAACTTATTTCAAATTGAACGCTGATGACTTGAACATTTGTTTCATCTATAAAATTGTATTAGAAAGAGAAGATGGGTGATTCACGGCTTATTACTCAAACTCATATATCAACTTGATGGAAGGTAGATGTTGGTAATTTAAAATGCTTTTTCAACCCAACCGTTAAATGGGAAATGGGAATATGGAAAAAATATTTTGGATCATTCATTTTTATAGTGTCAAGCAGGTTGTAGCATGAATAATATTTCGATTCCTCTATTAAAACATTATGGTTTTTCACCGACATTATTTAACCGTATCAGTTTGCATGTAAAATTTATTATAGCAATTTAATTTTTTTTTCATAACAGGCGATGAATTAGTCCTTTAACTGTAGATATTTTTTTTTTTTTTATTTAAGATTCGTACTGTAATTTATCTAGAACAAGGTTTTCTCCATTTCCGAGCATAATTTCCTTTATCTGTAATGCTATTCCCAAGCCGAGACTACTTTTCCAGGCTTTTCTCCCAAAATTTATTTCCTCATTTTTTCTCCTTGGACGTCTATCAAATTGTTTTAGAACATCGTATTAGCATCGAATTCCATTTCCCTGAGCTTTCTCGAAAGGCAACACTCTTCGAGAAAAATTGGTACACATGATTGCGGTTTGCCTGCGGATAAAAGTGAAGAAAAATATCAGTGTTAATCAACTGTCCAAATGGTGGACCTGCGAAAAATTAATGTCCCCATCACAAATACGTGTTATTTTCCTCAATATCACGACAGTGCATGTCGGTGAAGGTGAATTAAAAGAAGCGCTGTCGGTGCCTCAAGGAATCCCTTTGTATTAAAACAGGTAAATTAATAAATTTTAAAATTATTTTTCGTCATAACTTGCTATGCAATTTGCAAGATTATAAAATTACATAGAGGATCAAATCCAATTTGCAAATTTAACGCAAAATATTAAAATAATTTCTGATTTTGATTCAAGTTAGTGAAACGTTCTGTGGAAGATAAATGAAAGTGATCGGGAATAATCTTCCGGCAGATAGTTTGAATGCCGCATATAAAATCAAATTGAATATTTCGCTGCGGGCATATCTGCAATGTTCGAAATAAAGAAGATTCACACATTTGAAGTGAATAATTTGATTAGACTTATTTTAAGCTGTCTCGGGAAATGTGCTAAGATTTCGGCCCCCCGGGGGGGGGGGGGGAAAGGAAAGCCCCGGCCCTGAAAACCGAGAATGTTGGAAACTCAATACGTTTTATATGTATATTTAGTTCAACAGAAAAAGAAAATGTAATTTATGATGCTGATCATTGCTCTAGCTTTTCTCGAATAAGGTTAAAAAGGAGGAAAATTTTCACTGTCGAATTCATTTGAATGCAATCCCCCTTGCCAGGGAATAGGCATTTATCACTGATAAAATTTTTTCGAAAACTCCTTAAAAGAAACGAAAGAAACACAATTTTTTCTTTGATTTATGTTGCGGAAGGAAGAAATCTGTTCTGAGTATTTTTAATGTATTCCGAATCGATGTCTTACATAATTTTTGACTTTCAGCAACTGCAAAGACGTGAACCGAAACAGGAATATATATATATATATATATATATCTAAAAGCAGTCTGTACGCAGCGATCGCTGAAGCCATCAGATATTCCAAATCGTTTTCGAATATTTTTTATATATATTTCATTACTCCAAGACTTTATTTCTGATACAAAAAAGGGATTCACTTTTTTTTTTTTTTTCAAATTTACCGCCGATAAAAATAAACGGAGGAATGCATAAGATCTGACCCGAGATCCACGTACAATCCGCACGAGCAATGTCCATTAACCATTGTCACTCCTTTTGGTTTCCCTACAGAAGGTGGCAGATAACAAATGCGGTGGGACGTTTTAAAACGCCGATGAAATTAAAAACGTTGGATATTGCATTCGTTCCACCCAAAGTCGGTCTCCGTTAGCATTATCGCGGTGAGTAATCCGATTCGCATTCGCAAGTACGAACTTCCCTTTCATCCGTATTCAGCATCCGTCTGGACCATTCCGCCCGGAGACCGCCAAAATTATAATTTCAGCTCCATGCATTTCGGCCTCGAGAGAGAGAGAGAGAGAGGGGAGGAGTGCGAAATCAGCGAATCTCCTCTTCCCGGGTTCCCCTCGGCCGGGGGCAAAGCTCCGCCGCAAATCGGGAAGCCCCCGGAGAGGCGCGGGGCGTCGTCGCACGAGACAAAAGCCCGGCGTAAAACGGCGAACGGGAAAATGGAAAAGCGCTTCGAATAAGCTTCAGCTATTCGGAAACCGCTAACTCCTTGGCGGTTCCTCATATCGTCGGGAATGCGATTTAACAATGCAGACTGATTCAGTTTCTGCCGCAAACCGGGTGTAATTTTAGCGAATTTTGCCTCCGACATCATTAAGCTTCTTTGGAAAAGACCCGCAAAGTTTGCATTTTGATGATTTCATTACGGCTCCCGCCGTGATTTCCCACGTTTCTCAAAATACTCCAATTGCTGCCGCCGCACCGATTTGATTAATCTCCTCCCCGCTTTCGGATGCTTAACCCAAAACCGAATTTGAATAAATTATTCTCAGGATTTATTCGGTTCGGCCTTTTTTCGCGATCCCGAAATCCCCGGATGGAAGGCGTCGCCGCTGACGCGTTTAACTTTTTTTCAAGCGCGGGGGGGGGGGGGGGG
>JAOWBB010013630.1:0-56011 GCA_028565995.1 Ricinus marginatus
TATATACACACAAAATACAATTTAGATTTAAAAAGAGGTTACATACTTCAAAATATGAAATGTATTAAAGCAGTTGTAAAGTTCAATTCCTCATGTAACAGACAAGATGAAATATTATTCCGCTTTCGTACGAAATGTGATGCAATCAGTAGTCTGATGAAGTGGAATAAGACACGAAAGAAATATTTCCATCTTACTTCTAACCAAAGTAAGTTTGACATTATGCAACGTAAAATACGATGCCATACATTTTAATTCAAATCTTCATGTCCTCATTTAAAAGTCGAAGCTAACTCTCATTTGCTTCCACGCACCAAATCGCCACGTTATTATTTAGCGTCTAAATATCACGCTGGAAATTTAATATCCTTAAATAATAATGATTACTGTTTGGTAACTTAGTGTCATCGCCATTCTCACATTCATTTTAAAAGAAATGATTCAACCAATCAATTTTCTTCGAAATTATCATTTTTATTTATCGTCAATGAATTGTAATTGTCCTTAAATGCAAAACCGTTTCATAAATAAAATATCAAGGAAGAGATTGCTTTATTCGATTATTATTGCATTTTGTTCTATTGTAAGTCACTGATCATCGTCAAAAAGAAAATCTGTTACACGTATAAAGTAAAAAGTAATATTAAAAAAAAAAAAAAATTGCGAATGGGAATTGGCATCTAATGTTGTATTCAGATTTTCAATTATAAGGCTGCCTCAGAAAAGTTAGAATGAACGAATCAAAACGCAAGTGGCTGACAAAACATCGTGGGAATAGATAGAACCCCCTAGTTATTCTTTAGCGAGATGGGACTAATCAAATCCCTTGAAAAGACAGACATCAAGTTTATATTTTAATAAAAGTATCTACACAGATATAACCTTCGATGTTTCAAACTAGGCTGCAAATCTTTCAAATATTTGAATCGCATAACCGCACGAGATTTGAGAACTTATTTAAAGTTAATGTGGTGCTAAGTTTTTAATTCAAGCTTAAACTGAAAACGAAAAAAAAACTAACATCTACCCATCTACCGATCATTTTAATGATATGTAAAAAATTTATTCTCAATGCATTAAATTTCACATGTTGCGTTTAAATATCTTTAATGTACGACCTGGTACACGCATGAAGTAATAATGAAGCATTGCAAATGGTTAATCATAAAGAATCAGAATGGAATGTGAATTATTGAATTGAATTTTAATTTCGATGGTTTTATTATGTATCTAAAAAGCGGTGCTCTGGACAAGTTAATTTACACTTTTTGTGGTATTCCTTATGAATCACATAACGAACAACATGGTATAAGTTTAAACATTCAACATTGCGATTCGACTAACACAAATTACGAGTTAATATTTTTCTCTCTTACTTTCATTATCTTGTTATTATTAATGAAATATGCATAAAGGCGAAAACCGAATGGAGATCTTTTGATACTTTATCAAATAAGCAATTTTAATTTAAAAAAAAAATTCTTGACTAGTTATTTAACGCCTCAGAGGAGGCATTAACTATATTAACAAAGTAAAAATTTCCATGATAAAAAAAAGAACTTGTTTTTTACTCGGGGACTATTTTCGTAATCTATATCTTCGAAATGTTAAAATACTTTGTTAATAATATTTCTTAAATAATATTCTCCTCTTCAGAACTCACAATTTCTATACCCTTCGCGGTATCAACATCATCCATCAAGAGTCATAAGTTCATTTCCCGTCCCTCTCTTCAGATGCCACGGGTTAACTTTCATTCTGCCACGTTCCTTACCGTGTATTTTAGTCCAGTTTTTCTTTGTATCACGAAAGCTTGGCCTTATGCTATGTTTACTGAAATCTCTACATGGTTATGATTACGTCATGTGCGTATGCCGTTGATAAATTCTTATGCGATACGTCCTCTCCATTCTGGAAATTTAAATGAACATCAATGGTTGGTGTAATGAAAAATAATGTAAAATCAACGCCGCCCAACTCTATTTCAGCGTGCCCAAAAAAAGATGAGTAACAAATTTCATTCGATAAGATGCTTTCCGAAAATTTGTCTCAAGGACTAGAAATTATTCTCACACAACACAACAATGATACCTACAAAACGCAACCATCTTTTATTCCAACTACTAAAAATGCTGTTGACATCTCATTACTCTTTTCATTCTTTAGCCGGAAATATAGTTAATATTGCAATTAAATCTTCCTTGTGTTATGTATTCCCTATGTTCTTTCGTTACGATTACTAAATTTGCCCAACGCTAATTTTTTATTTTCATTCCTCTACTTCCATATCAAATAACTTTAAATTCAGTTTTTCGTAACGGTATTTAAATCACTATTATGTCCCAATAGAAAAGTTCTGTAAAATACAAATTTATTTTTTTTCCACTTAAGAGTTCTTTTTTTTTCTTTTACATCATCTTTACATCAAATCTTTATTTCAACAACTTAAAACTCATTTTTTATTATATTTCATGAAATATAATTTCGATCATATTTTAAATAGCTTCAAATTTTGCTTTTTCATTATGCTGCACTATTAAATTGAAATGTGAAACTCATTTTACGTTGTTTTTTAACAAGAGAAATTCGTTATTAATAATGGATCCAAAAAGCCAAACTTGTTAGAAATTTCGTGTTCTTAAATTAGTCATATAAGGGACATGAATAAATAATGATATTAAAACTTCCCTAACATTACTAAATATCGTTAAAATTTAGATTACTCCATTTTTTTTTGAAAGATAAAAAAAAATGAATTAATAGAAAATAAACTCAAATGGTGGTTGGATGCTTTACTCGAATCTCTAATTAGAAGAAAATGAGATATAAAACAGAGATCCTAAATTTAAGTTAATACATTTTGTCCTGCATTCAAGCGATATTCAAAGTTTTCAATAATATATTCCAAAATAATAAAAACCTTCATTTAATAACTTTTCTTTCAAAAGGATCGCTCTTTTTTTTTAGGTGTTTGCTTCATTTGCCTTTGGAAGCTATTTAGTTTAAAAAGTTTGCCTTGCTTAATGAATGGAGCTTAAATTGGAAAAATAAATCTATGTGTTGCTTAAAAAAACTGTTTTACATACAAAATATAGAAAACTTAAGATAATGCATTTTCTGTCAATTTTGAGAGTTGCATATTGAATGTAGATGGCCGTTTACGTTGAACTTCATGAATAACTTCAAGTTGAATTATCTATTTTAAAAATCCATTTCTAAAGGTCTACTTTGAGTAAAAACAAATGTTTTAATTGTACTTTACTAATTTTTTTTATTTGAATTACATCGGTCGAATACAATTAGTGCACTCATTAGAAGATTTCGGCGATCCTGAAACAGTTATATTACACAAAACCAATAATTAAGTTATAAAATAAAATGTATGCAGAATAATAAGACTTACTTTTAACCTCCATTCCTCTCTTGCATAATATTTTTAATGATTCGATTGTATATCTTCTTTGGAAAAAAAAATATTAATCTATTTTTAGATTAATAAAGGGCATCGAAGGCTAATGCTGAAGGATTTAAGGAAGGCTGGAAAAAAATTACTTTTTTGAAAAATTCAGGAATAAAAATAATAATTGTCTTTTATAACCGAAGGCTAGAAAGTAGAGCGACCCAGAACTTTCAGTTATCTGATTTCTTTTATTTTTTTAAACAAAATGAAATTAAAATTTCGTTTGAACTAAGCAGTGCTGCGACTTTTGAAAAATGCTTTTGGGCATTACATGGCATTTATAATAAATAATAATCATATGGCTTCATGCCAATACCTCATCAAAGCTGAAAGTAGATAAAAGATTATATATTTAAGGTCCAAAAATTAAAAAAAAAAAAAAAATCGGCGAAGTAATCTTTGTAGATAATTTCACAAGTACTACTACATTGGCTATTTATCAAATAAATCTTTTTAGAAGTTTATTTGATTAATTAGAAAAGAATTTTGGAGCAAAATACAAAAAGTTCTACAAAGTAAATCAGCTGCGATTTAAATTTCGTGGCTAATACTGGAAATTTATATCAGAAAATTAAAAATCAAAAGATGTATGCGAAAAAAATAATAAAGTCTGCGACTAAAAATTGTAATTACTTAAGAAAATTTTACTTTGAATATATTCTTGGAATGCTAAAATGAAAATATTTTTACAACAATGTTTACGTTGACATAATTGGTGTAAATTATAGGATTTTGCATTAAAGGGAAAATACCTAAATAACCGTTTGCAATGAGAATAAAAATTACGACAATAAGATTTTGTCTGAAACGTGTGCAGTGTACGAAGCTCATAGGAAAATCATGACGGCAAAAGCCAACAGTCAGTAAACAAATCTTTTTGAAAAATTCCCATAAATTTTTCACTTCAGGATTTGTGGAGCGAAACAGCGTCACATAATGATCTTAAAATTTTTGTGCATCTAAAATGAGCAAATTGCGAAAAATAAAAGACTTAGACAGTTAATTATTAATTTTTAGCAAGCATTTCTGAAAGCCATAAGAACAATATGCCGCCATTTCCAAAATTAATTATTAACAGCGAAAATTAAATAGAATGATGATCGCGTTAATCTTTCTAATATCGTCAAGTTTGGAGTATAAAACTGAGCAAACTTTTAAAGTTAAAATAGAGGAAAATCTTTCAAAACGGCTCATTTGGCATTTCACGGCATAAAGACTGGTGAAAAGATATTAAATATGAATTTGTTTGAAACGCAAATACATTTAAAGTCCAAATTAATGCCATTTTCTGAAGAAATACCTCTGAAATTGGCAGAACAGTAAATGATTCAGCTACAATTGAAACACTTTCTGCGTCCCTTATCTCATTACTATTCTAAGTAACTCTTGGATTTTCTCATTCTCTGCTTGTGCTCATTCACAAATGGTAAAAAGGCTGATAATTTATATTTCTTCAGAACCAGAAATCTTTTTAATTGGCGAGAAAAATTTATTTGTTATTCCATATCGGCATTAATGGCATTTGTTGGCGACAACGAAAATCAAACCGAGATGTCCGTCTTATCAGTCGGTGATGTCTTATCCTGTCGCAGTATGGGACTGTTTCTTAAAAAAGAAAAAGAGAGATTGATCAAAAACTTATTTTTGCGAGTCCGAAGTTTGAAAAGTTCAAACTTTAATAAGCAAAGTTGATTAAACGATTGGCGCCGGAATTAAAATTCCCTTTCGATTAGATAGAAAAAGATCATTACGCTAAAAAAGTTCTTCCAAGTTATTTAACAAGATTCCCATATGGAAATTCGCCAAAACAACAAAAACAGACATATCGAAACATAAATTTTAAATTATAGGTCTAATACATGGAGTTTTTTCAGTTTTATTGCTTCAGCAGCAATATTAATGTCACCTTCTACAATTTTATCTTTGATAATAACGCTAACAATAAAAAAGGTCTTACGGTAGAGTCATCCTCTTCATTTCATTATCTGTGTTATAAAATCTCAGCTCAATATAAAACTTTTCGACTTCATACGTTGAATAATGATAAAACCGATTCATAATTGAAAATTTTTTATTAAAACAATTATATTTGCAAATAATGACCATAATTTATTGCAGTTTATGAATAATAATTATTTTTAAAATTGAAGTAGTGCACTAATTTTACAATGCATATTAAACTGATAAAGTATTAATTGATACATATATATAACTCAACATTTTATGGACTGATAATGAAGATATGCAATTGAATAATTTTAACGGTATCACATTGATAATGAAGTTCGCAACATGAAATTTGTAAAAAGTAATATGTATATTTAAAAAAAGAGGCAAAAACAAGTTTCAATAAGTGTTAAAATAAAATGAACAAAGGCTTCATCTAAAAGCATGCTAAAAACTTTTCCTGAAGGACTTGCACAAAGCATTTATAAAGTTTTTATTTTCAACAGGAATCAAATACTGAAAATAATATACAAGTAAAAAGCTCTCGATATGTTTTTATTACAAATAAGCGTAGCTATAGCTATTTCCACAGTTTTATATAATTTAGATCATATAAATCCTTTGAATCCAATTAACCAGAACTGAGAGGTGGAGACTTTTAAATCTTCTTGTTGTCAAAATTATTCATTTTAAATTTAGAAGTTCATAATTTAATCGCACAATTTACAAGCAATATTCCTGAAACGCTAGTTTGAAAAATAAGAATTATTGTCAAGGGGTACATACTTTTCTAAATTCACTTTCATTTTGGATTGATAAAATCCATAAAAAGCAGCAGTAAATTTGAACGTGAGAAACTGAAAATAATATATATTAATGGTTATTTTTTATTCAGTTGTATTTTATCACTAAAATTAAGAAATTGAAAAATCTTATCTAAAGTCATGTACTGACAAAAATAGTTTTATTCTCGGTTTTATATAAAAAAAAAATCCTATGAAATGTGCATCCAGCAAATAAGCGAAAATTGTGAATAAAATCCATTTTATAACATAGTTTTCAGTGCAAAATTTTTTAATAATAATAAATTCAAATTCCTGATAAACTGTCCCATATAATACAAGACTTTTTTTTTTTTTGAGATTTTCCATGAAATTTTCAAATACATATTACATACGTAATATACCTTGAAATCAGCATTACAGTAAGAGATCGAAATTCTCGATATTTAAAGTTTAATTACTGTTTTTAGTATGGAAGGCAATTTGTTAAAAATTTTATTAAAAATAAATCGGTTTAGGAAAGCAACTTGAATATAAAAAAAATAACTGCAAAAGAAATAAAAAGAAATAGAAACAATTCAAGGCTTGGACCACTGGAAAAAAGTATTTTAAAAAAAGCACAAAGAAATAAATTATTTTAATCTCCCATGACTATGAGCCTTAATTATCATAACCCTTCGCTTATAATATCCATAATTCACAGACCATCAACTCATCAATATTCCTCATTCAAAATTTTAACTGCCTTCCAAATTCAGGAGCTTTATCTCTTTAATTTCAATATTATATCTCTTTAATGTCTGAATGTAAAGCCTCATTCGAATTTCATCATAAGACAGAAATAGCGCAGAATCTGGAGTACACGCATATAAAATTTCTAAATTTTACTTTACGTAAATTTTCTTATATAGATTTGTGGGGAAAATGACTTTATACGTGTATATATATATAGTCATCATCATCATGAATAGTCCGTCCAAAGGCACTCCATTGTCAATTCAGATATCTCTAACACAATGACCATAAATAAAGCTATTTATGAGTTGGAATTTTTTCCGTCCCTTATTTTCATTTTCTTTTTACCCTTTTTTTATTTCTGAACTCTATCGTTGGGTGTTAAAATTAGCTTTCTATCGTCAAACAATGATCACAGACATATTTTATTCAAACAGTTAATGAAACTCAATCTTGGGAAGGCAGAGGAAATTTTAAGTTATTCGTTATGAATAAGTAGTATTTTCAGAAGTATAATTAAAGAATTTTGCCCGAGCGCATAAAATATAAAAGACAGGGACAGATTCATATTCCGATTCCAGGATTGGGCCTCAAACTTTTTTCTCAGTGTAATAAGAGAATTTTAATTTTGAGATTATTGAAAGGTTAAAAAAAGTATGAAGAAGCTCCGGGAAATTATAAATATTTTTCTGCACGTATTTAAAATTTAAGATCCCAGAGCAACATGAATATGGAGAATTTCAAACTCGAACTTTCCTCTGCTATATAAATCCACAAAAATTCTACTTGAAAAAATAAATTTTGATAAAAACTGGATGGCATGCTGACGGTAGCTATAATGTGGGATTTAATGCGACACATTTTTCCCATGTTTCTAGTAAAAAACTTTGAAGATTATAATAATTTGACCCGAATCGCTTTCAAGATTCTCTTACATAACTGATAAATACTTACGCTAAACCTTTTCCATTATTTACTACGATTTATTTATACTAAAAAAAATACATATATATATTTTTTGATGTTTATTTACATGAATATATATATTTATTTTTAAATTTTCTTATGTTTTTCCTGTTACTTTATGATCGTGTTAGAGACATCTGTATTCGAGTGTCTTTGGCCAGGCTACTCATGATGATGACTATACTATTACGTACTATAAAATCATTTTCCATAATCCAATGGAGAAACGAATACATTCATTGCATATTATATATACATATATATATATTTTTTAATGTTCAAGTCTATGTGTCTTAGAAAAAAATTCAGAAAAAATCCGGACTGGGCTAAAAACTGGATAGAAACTCGGGAAAAGGTATATTTAAAGTGGTTCAAGATAAATCAGTTTAACTGTCGATTGCTTTAGGTGTTGACTGAAATGAAATAATGTCGAAGTCATTAATTTTTTTTCATTCACATAATACACGTTAAAATATATTTAACAACTAAAATTTAGTTCATGTCTAATAAATTAAATGCCGATCGTTACTTCATAATTGGTACGTCGTAAGGTTCCAAGCAATGCATCCTCGCACTTAAATTAGTTAAGTGCATAAAAATAAAATGGGATTCCGAAGCAAATAAAAATACATTAGGACCGTCTGGCAAGGTAATTAGAACTGTAACATGATGAAGCTTTTTTAGAGATTCAAGAACATAAATCTACAAGGAGTATTAGAATACATGTGAAAAACGAATAAAGAAAAATTCATGTCATAATATTAACAAATTGATGTTAACTAAAAATCCCCTTTTCCGCCTGTTTTATTATACGAATCCGAATTATACAATGGGTCAAAGCCTTGCTAGGAGATAAACAATTTTATCTTAGCTTAATGGCTCTGCATTTTATTTATATTAAATTGTTTTGTCCTATTTCGTTTTTCGAAATGAAAATAGCAACAATGCACAAATAACAAACAAATGTCCCCCCACATTTATTTTCGTGAAAGAATTTAGTTAATCAACATTGTTAAGGAATTTATGACAATACCTTGGTCAAACTTTTTTTTTTTTTTAAGAAAATAAAAAAATTACCTTGCGAGATGCTTTTACATTTAGCATCAAATGCTTTACTTTCTGATAAGCCTTCATCTCTGGTTTATTGATCTAAGCCGCGGTAATAAGTTAAATTTTAATCGCTGGCCTTATTTTTGATCGGAAATCGAAAACAGAAGCCTGAAAATCCTATTAATAATGACAAGATTTATTGCAATTGTCCCGGCTTTGATTTGCCTCTCTTTCGAATGCTGGTGCGGTGCCTGACAAAAAAAAAGGGCTTTATGCAAAGCGGCTTCCCAAATGAGATGGAATTTCAGATCTTTTTCAATAAATTCACATTCTGTTCACTTCTTCCTCTTCACTCACCCTGTAACGTCCAGTCAATGCTACAAAGATCCTTCAAATTAACACCTCTCGCTTTTGAGGGTGGAAATTATAAAAATCAACGTTTCCGTTAATGAAATTAATTCTATATTGGCAGTTGTTGCAAGCGCAGTGTCTGCCTTATAAAAGGGCCTTGATATTTGTTTGTAAAAGGTTGAATATTAACTCTTCCACAATGATTATCCTTTAATTTATTTGAATACCACAGTCTCGGTTAACAGTTTCACCTTGGATAAATTATGGTCACTTCGATTATAAGACGTCGCACAATGAAGGCATTGTGAAATTTCTAATCGTTATTTATATGGCACTTTTTTAAATTAAATATTGATTATTATGAAGTATCGCAGTATCCTTGTACAACATCACGTTGACCGTGGGACAATTAAATTAACATGAAGGGCATGTTGCGGAAATGAAAAAGCAAAAAAAAATTATTTAGCCTACTTTAATCAGGGAATAAAAATATAGGTCTAAGCATTCTGAAGAAGTTTTGCAACTTAGCTAAATATAAATCTGTGGAAAATAAAAAAAGCTTGAACAAGAGAAGAATAGAAATGTAATATAAACTTTTAAAAATGTTTTAAATTTTTTGAATTGTATTTCTTCATATTTTAAGTAAAAATATTCTGCTTTCACATATGCATTAATAAGCATGTTAATCACAATAATTTATAAAGTTAATACTTAAATAAACTTTCACAATTTTCAGTATAAATATCAATATATTTATGATTTATATATATATAAATAACACATATTCTTATTTATATAATTAATATATTCTTTATTTATATATATTATTTTACATTTATATATATATATATAAGAAATTTGAGCTGATGTTCGATGTATAAATTAAAAGCAATTAGCTGCTTCTGGAATATGGAAAAAAATATAAAATTAAATTTAGTTTTTTGTTAATTTGAGTTATTTTTAATCATTATCCGTAACAACGCCTTAAGGAATAACAACGAGATAATTAATTAGTAAAAGTAACAAATTTATGGTCATAACCTAAAAGAAAAAAATTAATGGTACCCAACTAAATCGAAAAATAGATATCATTATATCTAACGTATCCAACAATTCATCATAATATATAAAATAAATAGTGAATTTATCATATATGTCACGGCCTGCCGCATAAATTTACATAACATTCAAAAATTCATTTCCATACATCACAATTGCCTTATTCTAGCATTTAAAGAGTGATTAAATGTCTGATTTTTAAATCTTAATTCTGGAGGATTTCACAAAGCCTTTTTATTCAAGAAAAAAAAAAATAAAAAATAAATAAATAAATTTCCTGGTGGATCAAAAAAATGTGAAATTTAGGTATTAAAAAATCATAAGAACTAATTTAAGAGAAAAGACAACTGGAATTATTATTTTCCATATTAATTAAAAATTATGAAAAGCAATTAAGTTTCATGCATGCGATTTGCGTTAATAATCAAACTGTCTTATTTTGCAGTTTTCTACAAAAATTAAAAATTTTTTTTTTAAATTTTGGTTAAAACTTGCCCTATTAAATGTATTAATCTATAAAATAAAACTCGACTCTGACAGTTTTAAATTATTTCGGAAGTAAAAGATCGATTAGTCTTATTGTGGGTTTATGTTATTTAGAGAAAAATTCTCAAATTTCTTTACATTAACTCCAAAACCTTTTTTATTGAACTATTTGCAATATGAAGCAGAAAGCATGCTGAAACATTTCATTGTTCAATATGTCTAGCAAACTTCATTTCATTGTAATAAATGACATAGTTTATTTTGCAACTATGTGATTTGAAGAAAACCCCTTCGCAGAAAAATAATAATTATTTCATGTAATTATTTAGGGAAAAATTTTGTAAAAAAACGTTAAAATTAAAAAATTTCGAATGAAATAGTTTCTATGTCGTCAATTCGGGAATATAATCATCATGTTTTTTATTGTACCAATAAAATGAAACAATTTAAAAATTTAAAACTTAAGCTTATAAATCAAATTATAAACTCAAAATCTTCAGAAGACAAAAAAGCTCATTAAATAAAATATATACATTATAGAAATGTATACATTAATAGTTTTTAAAATTATCTGAAAATTTTTTATTGCACTTGAACCAAAGTTAAATTTTCTGAAGCTTCAGTTAAATTTAAAAATTTGTACAACGAAAATTGGCATCCATTACGGAATGAAAAATTTTTTTAATTAATATTTAAAATGACCACAAAAAAATTCTGCATATCATCTTGAATATATACAATTAATTTTTATGATTCTTATTATTAAAAGATATGATATATTTTATCGCAAAAATAAATTTAATATGAAACACATAGTGTCTGGATACAGAAACGAAGGTGTAACTCTAAAGATTTTCTAAACGAAAATTATCATATTGTAGATTACACGATGTCAAAGAAAAATTAGCTCTAAGAAGAGTGGGACTGACAACAACTAACAATCCACGTTAGGCACAATGGAATTTATTCAAAATTACCAAATTTTATGCTAATAAGAAAGAACAATATCACGCAATTTAATATAGAACAAAAAAATCGATACGATGACAAATTATTTATCGCCTAATGACAACTATAGTAGATATTCTAAAGAGTTAAATATGAATTATAATTAATTTTAACCTTAAGACAAATCATTTGGAACTAAAATTGCGAAAAGAAGTTTTTTATAAGGCTAAATTAACTTAATCTACAGTTTTGCCTTGGATCTAAATAAAATTAATTATAATAGTTCCTTATTTTGCCAAATTAAAATAAAAATTAAATCTGTCTAATAATAATAAAAAAAAAAGTTAATTTTCAATTAAGTGGAACGATATAACGTGAAAGCAAGTTACTTAAATTAAGGTAAATCAAAATTAATAACCATAATTTGCCAGTTATATACTTGGATAACAATCGCTACATACGGTAATTTTTGACTTTGCATTATTAATAATAATACTGATAAGATAATGCAGTAGAACACGATTTTACTACTGTCATGACGGAAACAATCGATCTTGCCTTAAAAAATTAATTAATTATACTATTATGTAAACCATGATCCCATCTGCTATTCTAATGTAAATATACGTCATTTATACAATGTTGGTTCACAATTCTAGACTGCTAAATAACTTCATGCTTGAAGACCTGTTTTATGGCATTATGATAATTTTTTCATATTATCTTTTAATCCAAAATTATGAGCTCTATTTATTAATTTTAGCAAAAATAATTAAAATTTTTTAGTTATTTAATTAAACTGTCCTCTAGAATAGAATAGAATAAATACTGTTTTTACCGATTTCTCTCCTAAGATTTATAAAAAACACAGAAATACAAATAAACATAAATACTACGATTATTTTGATTTTATTAGCCTTCAGATTTTTGTGGGAGAATATATAAATTTAACATTTATTAGAAATTTTTTTTATTGCCGTTTAGTAAATCAAAAAGTGATGACAATTTTTACATGGTAGTTCGTTTATTTAGATAGATAAATAATTATAAGGAAAAGATAAATAATAAATAAGCAGCATTTTTAACTGTATTTTGATGAAAATTTCTAAATAAAAATGAAATTTAATTAGTTCCTATATCATAACTTAAAGTAACATTATTGATGCACAAATCTAGAATACCTCGGATTAGATAAAACTCAATATTATTCAATGCAAATACCCATATTAAATGCATATTCCATGTTAAATTCAATGTATTATACAGTGTAACATGTAGCTTTGACTGTTCATTTGAAATTTATCTGCGATTAAACATAAAACACATTCCTTGGTATTGACCATAATCAAATTATTTATTTATTCCATAATGAAAACATTATTTTTGCGACTTTTCTTAATTTATTAGAATTTGTAAAAATAAATGTTTTATTACAGCAATTGTCCTCCATTAAATTTCAATTCAATCTGCTTAACAGGAGGTGAATTATTTTGTCTTAATAAAAGAAGTAGAATACCGTATTACAATCCCCAATTCGGCTATATGCTTCTTTTGTAATATTACAATAGTTACTCAAAAAAACCCAATTTTGGAATTTTAAGCAACCTTTCTCAGAAGGTAATAAAAATTTTAATTTTTTTTACCATTATTGAAAACAATGTAAAACTTGATTCAGACAAAAAATAAATTAAATCATGAAGATATTCATTTTCAAATTCATGACTATTTATACATAAGATAAAAGATTTATTTTACTGTTAAAATATTGTAATTTGATCTGAATTTCATATAGTTTGAAAATATTTTCACCTCAAAATGAATTTAACACTTTTAACCTTGTTAAAATACGGACAATCACGCTTCTAGTTTTATTTTCTATATTTTGCAAAAATACAAAAAAGGCTAAAATTGCAGAGGTCAAATTTCAGTTTCTACGACGATAACAAAAGACTCAATAGTCTTACTACTTAAAATGAATACTGAACTTATTGCAGTTAAAAACCATTTATCGAATTTTAATCTTACAATGGTCTAAAATACTATAATTAAATTCAAGGATTAGTTCAGTCTAAAACAAATAAAAAGATGAGACATTTTGAAAATTTTTACATTTTTTGAATATATAATGCTTACAATCGAATCATCCATGCGTTAATGGTAATGTCAAAAATAATTATTGCTATTTCCCATGGTATTAAAAGGGGGTATTATTCCTTTTTTTCTTTTTTTTTTTTAAATGAAAATGCAGTTTTACATATTTAAAAGTTAAAATTAAAAATAAATTTTCTTTAAACTTTAATCATTATCAAAACAATGACGCTAAACAATTTGAAAGAATCCATTATGGATGCCAAATGATGAATTTATCAGACTTTAATATAATTATTTTTGTAGCATACATCAAATATAGTAGTAAAAAATTTTCCTTTTACCCGTTAATAAACAAAATTAATTTTTCTAAAAACTATAAAATTTTTTAATAAATAGAATTTCTCAAAAAATGCAGCCCCAAAATTCCTATAAAAAAGATTATTAAATATTTTTTACACAGAAATAAACGAAATAGTTTTCAGACTTCACCATAATTGACAGTTATACTTTTATTTTACTAAAAAAAAATTGGTAAGCCCAGGTAATCTTCAAATTTTTAAGAAAAATTGTATTTGAATTTATTAAATGCATTTGATTATGTAAATCCGATTTGATATTTGATTCATTTAAGCAATCTCAACTGTATAATTTGTCTCAATAATTTAATATTTCAAGAATAAAGGAATTATACCAGATATTCTCAATCACAGAAGAAATTATTTTCAACCAAATAAGACTTTATCACAATTTCCTGCTTCATTATAAAAGTTAAACTTCAATTTTAACTCAATGCTTGTTCCGTATCGTATATAGATTGATCGTCTTTTCTCTCTTATTTAATCACAACAAAATTTCTTATTCTTAGTAAATAACTAAAGGCGAAGAATATGTGATCATTGATTAGCTTCGCGGATAAAGATAAGTAAAATAATTTTCAATTGTGGGCATGGCAGAGGAAAATCTACGTGCGATTGACACCTCTCATCAAACTTAAACACACTGAAGAAAAAGCGTGTTAAGGAACGATTAAGATTATTCAAAACGAGTTTACAAAAGCCAGAATACGCAATTAACGGCGTGGCATCTCATACTACAGACCTGCTAACTCATACTTTGTTAGCAGCTTCAAAACATACGTTTCAATTTTTGACATTTTCAATTCATTCAAAAGTCTAAAATTAACTAAGAAAACACGAAGTCAATTGTAATCGATCCCACTTTATTCAATAAGTTTTGCCTTGCCTATATTTCTTTCAAATGGGCTATTAACACTACTAAATGACTTCAATTTCTGTAAATTATTAATCACCATTCATTGGTCCAAATTTTCTTTGTTTTAATATGATATTCTGATCCATTATGTTCAAAGAGCTGTAGCAGTAAATAGAACATAATGCTGTGATAAAAACATTAAGGCGCCATAACCCTACATATAACGTAAGACTACCGGAAATAATTAAAATGGAAAAATAAAACTGTAATGCTGCCATACAATTTTTGCGACAACAGATAATATAGATGTTATCCTTATAAAAGAGAAATCGTATTCCATCGAAAAATGTTTCCAATGCAAAATGAAATGTGAAACGTAATATGATACATCAAATTGTGTTTTCTGATGAAACAAGCTGATAAATAAAGAAAGCTGAATAAGGTTTTTATTTATTCAATGAGAAAAATAACATGCGGAATCAAAATCATGATCCCCATGGCATACGGTAAACTAAAATAACTGAACTATAAGAACTTAAAAATTTTATGGGTGTTATAATCCGAGTTTGTACATAACTAATCCAATAATAAACTTTAATCACTGTAAGAACAAAGAACAATAAGATGCGGACTAGTAAACGTACCATACTCAAATCCAGGACTGAAGTCAGTTCAACTGTTTCAATCGCAAATTCATGCACAAGAGAATTAAGAAACTATAAAAACCTCCTCTGCTTCTGATCAACATTTAATAATATAATTTTCATAAAATTCATTCTATTTCCTATTTGTCCATAACATTTTCATTAGGGACTGGATAAAATTTACAGTTCTGCAAGGAAATCATACGATGGGATGAAACTCAAAACAAACGAAAAAATTTTCTTCTCGGGCTCTTAAACCGATTCAAAAACTGTTAAGCTTTCAATAATTAACTTTTCCGTCGTTGTTACACATAAGAATCGATGATTACGTTTTTGAAGTGACCAATTAATTAAATAAATACAATAACTGTATGAAATCTAAGAGGCAACACGTTTAGCAATTTTGTTTTTCGAACTGCTGAACAAAAAGTGAGATTTAAAAAATTGCTGAAAGCCGAAAAAGAGCTTTTACAATGCTGTGTCCTAATTAATAATTCATGATTTAACGATCATTTAATTTCTAAACATTATTCATCAACGGGTTGTGGTTATAATTAAAAAAAAAAAAAAATTATGAATTAAATCCTTTGGCACATGGCACAAGTAAACTCTTTCTTTTACCAAATACAAATAAAAATATAAATTTGTCACTTTTTCTGATATCAAAAAAAATCATTTGGAAAAAAAAAATTTTTTTTATATTCTAATATTACTGCTAATATTGCTGACAACGATTTCCAAGGGAGTGCGAAAAGTGGTGGTTATTTAACATTTAAATTATGTTGGGAAATAAAATGCAGGTTGAAAACAATCTAAATTAATTTATTCCCACCAACATTATCCTGCGATATCATTACATTATATAAAAATTTATATTGGTAAAAAAAAAAAAAACAAATCCCGGTAGTATTGCTGCTACCTTTGTCAGTGTTTACATTTCGCATTAGCTAACTTATTCCTGTGCCGCTGACAGCTATTATTTAGTGACAGCTTTTTCGCTTTAATCAACCCTTAAAACCGAGCTTCTACATAAATAAGTAATGAAGACTTCAGAGAATTAGATATATTTCGCCAGTGTTGAGACACCGCGTTAAAATATATAAACATTTAGTCCTTTTAAGTTCATAAATTGTTTAATTTTTTCAATATAAACCTTTTTAATTTATGTCTACTTATGCTGCCATTAAGCGTAATTTAATTCTTTTAAAAAGATGAAACACGCATATAATTTAAATACATTAACACAAATATTTTCAACATAAAAAAAAAAAAAAAATCACACTCGTTCAAAACACTGACTCTGATATTCGCAAAATAAGTATAATGTATTAGTTTTGGAGATCTTGAATTGTTCAGTTGCAGTGACAATTTGCTGATAAATGAACTCAATGCGGCTGGAAATGCTTTGTTCCTTGAAAATAGCATTTCGAGATAAACAAGCTTAGAAAAACTCAATTATCTTCAACACATATTATATTTTTCGCGCCGCCCATTCAACGTTGCAGGCAGCCCCGAATATAGTCTTTTCTCACGATACATAAAATTTATTAAATTGAAATATTAAATAATGTTTCGACGCAATTTTACCTTACATTTTGATATAAATATTAATGTAAGAAAACGAAATTCAAACGTAAAAACTGATTCACTACTGAATATGGAATATAATTTTATCCATTTTAGGAAAAATCCTTACCTGTTTTCATTTATTTCAAACACGACATACAAGCTGAAATGTGATTTTTTTTTTTGTTTTTCTTTCTTTTCCAAAAAAAAAAAAAAAGTATCGCATTATCCCCCCCCGTTTGAACAGGTTTGCTGAAACGGAAATTGAAATCGGTAAGACCCAATATGCATCGATAGAAAAAGCCGCATTCATGTAATAACTGATGCAAAATGATTATATTGCCTTCGAAATAGTAATACATCATGGGGTTTTGCTGCTACGAATGAAAATCGAAACAGGAATCGGTCGCCGGTCATGAAAATGTTCCAAAATCGAGGCGCCGCAAAAATTTTTCGCCAGTTAGGGAACTTTCCCAAAAAGCTTCTCAAAATAAAATCGAATGAAAAAATCGCTTTTACGTCGCATCAAATCTGAAGCTGTCACCAAGGGATCTTTGCAGAAATCAAATGGCCACCACCTTCCCAGTTCCCGTTTCATTCCTGCAGGATTTCCCGACTATCATTTTTCATTCTTTACGATTTTTCGGTTGTTCCTGATCCGAAACGATCTTTCTGCAGGAATTATTGATATTTTATTTCTCTCCCTTTTTTTTTTTCATAAATTTTAACATTAAGATCGCCTGCATTAATCTCATTTCGGTCTTTCCTTGCTTTTCTTTTTTTTCCGTCTAAACCTCGTGAAATTCGTCAGTGCACACGATGAGTTGAATGCTTCTTTGTGACGCAGAGCTCAGAAAAAATTCAAAAACGGCATTGTAAAAAGAGCAGAATGTGCTCATGCGATTTGTCAAAGAATACGCGAACCTTGCTGGAGTTCATTTAGCATTTAAACTCAAAGAACTTTTGACCCGAAGACCAACATTCTTGAATTATTAAGTCTCAAGTGAACTCCTTGCTCTTAAACTGCCTTATATTTTTATAGCATTGCTTTAAATTGGCTTTAACACAAAAATTCTGGACATGCTGAAAAGGTCTTCCGTTCCGTCAGCGATCCGGATCATTTTTTGGGGGTGAAACTTTTGAGAATCGACGTCGGATCCGAGCTGTTTTTTTATATCGTTCCCGTTCTGGAATCAACGGAAAATACCGACTGCTGCACATTATGAATAACATAAAATCAAACGGGACAGGGCGAGGACAGAGAATTTTGAATTAAGTCGCACAACAAAATATGTGGCTCGAGAAGTCACAACGTTGTTACTAAATGATACGTAACATTAAGGAAAACTCACCGGTCGTATTCCTGATTGTCCTCATCGCATCTTTCATCCTTCATGTCTTTCCAGTTTTTTCCATGTTTGCAAGTAGTGACTAGAACCATGTCTTGCTCATTATGCAGATGATACAAACTGTTCCTCGTTTCGGATCCGATACCGTGCACGTATCTTTTACCTTTGAATGCTAGTACGTACTTCTTGGTAACGGGGAAATTATTCGTGGTGACGTAGCCGTTTTCGCCTCCCTTTTCCAGGTGATTCTTGTGGAAGAGAGGAATGCTTACATCGAAATTGGGGCGGAAATGGACGATGCTCATACTCGCCTTCGCCAGGATGGAAAATCCGTAGTCGAAGCCGAGATTTTCCTCCGCGTAGTCGGGCCACGTACCGGAATACAAATTGAATATGACGTGATTCCGTCCGTTGTTCCAATAAGGCAGCTTTTGGATCCGGTGCTGCAGATTTCGGACGTAGTCGTTGCTCAAAGAATCGCGATCCAAAGTGTCGATCGCCAATATGAACAAGCACGCCTGACTAGGGTCTGGGGTGTAGTATCTGGATTCTAAAATCGCATTTAATATTTTCTGGTACGACATACTAGGTATGAGGGACATTTGCACACCGGTTTCATCCGTCTGCGGATATACGAATATTTTGAAACCGTTTTTTTCGCACTTTGAATAATCGAAACACGTCTCCATCCGGCAATTTTCCTTGATTACCTTGCCATCTTTATCGTTCGTCCACAATTTCCTTCTTTGGTACACGTTCGCGCTAAGATCTTTATCAAATAACTGATCGTTTATATCTGTGTACGATCTGAGCGAATCTATTAAGTCACTGGGCTCGCTTTTTAGTCGATATCCACCGAAATAACAATAAGCTAAAAACGCACAACTTAATAACACAAGTAAATATCGTTTTTTAGCTTGCATTTTTTACACTTCCATTTCTTTGAACGGCATTTAATATCGTGGCACAATTCATTTTTTATATATCTAAAATAAAATCAAAGTAAAAATCTTAATATTAAATTTTTTTTGTTGATATATTATATCGGGAACTGGACCTAAGTCAATTTGGCTATGAAAAATCATTATGAACATTTATAGACATGCATTTTTTATATGCAGCAAAAATCACCAATTATAAAGCTAGTTTTAATGTACATCGTAAACTATCGCATAAAATTGTGTATTGACAACATTTTTCAAATGATGCTTATTGAACAACTCTCCATTAAAATTCCCTATTCCTATAAAATACTTTATCTAAATATAAAGTATTTTATAGACTAGGATATAAAATCCAAGGTTTCGTATTAAATATTTCTTTAAATGTCCACTCATATCATGTTTGCCTTAGATTGGTAAATATTCTATAATTTATTTCTAGTATATATATATTAATTTTTTATATTTATTTTTCATATTTATATATATATATAATAATCACCAGTAAAATACTGATCAACGTTGAAAATTTTTTTTCTGAATAATAGCAGTGTTCGCAATTCCTGCGTTAAAATTATTTTCATATTTCTTTGAAATTATTTGGAAAATTAAAAATTACAATATAGAATATATATAATATGTTATTAATTATAATTTTTCAAAAATATATGTAAATCATATATATATGTGTGTGTGATTTTTAAATTAAATTTTGGAAAAATAAAAATGTTATAATTTTAACATTCTGAAAAAGATTTTATGAAGGCTGCTTATAATTGATGTAATTACACTGAAAATTACTGTTAAAAAGAATAATAAAACATATTTCCAGTTTTTCTCAATTTTCCTAATGTTTTTTATTACTTTTAATACTAATTTTTTACTAATTATTATTATTACTTTTATTATTTTTCCTTAAGAAAATTTACTTTATTTTAAATGAAATTAAATTTTTCAAATTGATTTAAAATTAAAAATTAAATCAAAAATGCAAGAACATTTCTATGCATTGAAAGTTATTAAATATTATTTAACTATTATCTGTTTATGACAAGTTTTCAAATTTGCAAAAGCAAAATTTTTCTTGTTAATTTCTTAATTGGTATTTTGACTATATCTGAATAATATAGATGTTAAAGATTTATTTTCAATAAATAACTTTTCAAGGCACTTTTACATTTTAAGGAATATACTAAAAAAAGTTTTAACTTGAAGAGCAAAACAATTAATTTTAATCAATGTTAAGGATAGTCTTTAAGTATCATTATAAATAATAATATTAGAATTTAAATCCATAATATCTATAAAAAATCTGAGAGAATAAACTTCAGTGGGGCAGATGATAATTTATCTAAAAATAAGAGAAGTTCAATATTTTTTCTTTATATATATGTTCCTGCAGAAAATAATTTCTCAGTTAAAAAAAATTTATTTAAATTTTTTTCTTCAATTATATGTAGTTTAAAATGCATTATAGACATTCATGGTTTAAAGTTTTAGTTAAAAGTTAAGAGTATTAAAAGTTTAAGAAAAAAATTCAATAAGTCTGCAAACTGTAAAATTACTTACATATGAGTAAGAACATATCAGAAAAAAATTTTATCTAAGTGAATCATTTTTTTTTTTGATAATCATAAAAGTAAATTTGAGCTAACATTACTTTTGGTTATGAAGTAAAATCAAGGGAATTTAAAGAAGATATAACATAGAACTCTGATTTTTAATTCAGTTGGTGTTGGACAATACTGCAGAAGTTCACATAAATCAAAACTTCTCTTTTCTTAGCAATACTAAAATAATTCATTATTTATAAATGATATGCAGAACTACGAATGCACTCACACCTAGAAAGTACGTCCTTAACTTATCGAAATATACGGGAAACTGGCTGCTCTCACTCATGTTGGCGTGATCCGATCGAAGTGATTAAATCCTTCGCAGAACTTAAACATAACATTTAAGAAACGTTCACAAAAAAACCTATATAAAGGTCAATTTGAAGAAATTCAGCACATGATCAAACAAATGTTTTTTTCCGATGCATAGCGACAAGAGAGATTAACAGCTATATTACGACGAAACTTTGAAAATTTATTTTTGAAAATAAAGTGATGTATAATTCATGAGCATTCAAAACAACGAAAGATTCTTAATTTAAATTCACATATGCACGTTCTCGCCGAACCTAAACAGCCGCCATTTTGCAAACTAAACCCTCGTTCGTGTTCGTATTTTCACTGATTTCATCACGGTCAAAGGTAAAAGGAAATGTTTATTGTCACTACCATAGATATCATTAATATTGATCCTCGGCTGAGACTTGTAGAGACAAAATGAACGGGAAAAGCCAATAAAAAAATGTTGCTGCCAAAACTTTCATTTAGTTTTTTTTTTCTAATTTTCCTTAATTTTGAAAAATATTATTGAGATGCGTCGTTATATGGAATTTCGAAACGTATTGAGAAAATTTCTTTTTGATACCTGTTAAATTTTTTTAACCAGATCTTAAAATGTTTGAGAGTTTCAAATTTGTTCAAAATGTTAGAGTAAGAAATTATGCCTTTTCATCCAGGCGTCTATAGTTCTCAATGCCAGCTTTAAAACAGATTTAAGTTGTGAGATTATGTTCAAAAAAAATTGACAACAAAATTATTGTTCAAAATTTTTTGGTTTAATTGTGCTACTTTTGATAATTATCTGATTTACAAATAAAAATTTGAACGACTTCATCACAATAGTCACACGTGAATTTGTAACTGATTAATTGTGAGTTTTTAGATTACATCTTCTGTGCAGTGCTTATTTATTGTCAAATTAACCATAATTCATCATAATTTCCTTGTTACGGATTAATTTTTTTTGTTATTAGTGTGATTCCTGGGGCGTAATTATTATAAAACTTAAGAAATTTAGCCATTACATAAGGCTTGATTATAAAAGCAATACAGTGAAATCACTTTTTTATTTAAATCATCAACTTGTGGACTTACTAATAAAATCAATCCTGATGATGCCAGAGGAAAGGTTTAATAATAATAAAAACTTCATCTACATATACATAATGAAAAATCAAACATTGCTAAATAAAAAAAATATTTTTAAATTACATAAAAACAAATTATTGTAAAACAGACAAAAGAACTGTAATATAACTACATCAATTTCTAAATCCACATTACAAATTTGAGCCTAAATTACCCTTTTGCATTTTAAATCAGTAACATATTTATTATAGTAAAATATTTATTTTTACAATATGTACATAATGTGACAAAATTTAAATGTATTTTACAAAAATTGTGCCAAGTTAAATTATAAATCACATTTCTTATTTTACAAATAGTTATGATCTCCTATAAAAATAAAGTTAAAAATCCTTTATGAAATTGAGAAAAGGATCAAAAAAGTTCCTCAAATATCTATATTTATTATTAATTTCTTAATTTATTCTCTCATATGTTACAACAGCAAAGCTCCTATAAAATCAGCTACTTTAGACCGTTCTCAATTTTAACCGTTTGCTAATATATATATAAATAAGCAGAACTTTATGTTTTTGTACAATTATAAGAAATAATTGGCTATTAATTTAATTTTTTTATCTTGCAAGTTTTTTAATCTTAATATTATGATGTGTAACTCATAAAATCTATTCAAAATACAAAGTAATTTAAAGACTTACTTTTAATTATTTTAATCCTTCACTTGCGGGACCATTTCCCCTTTAAGGTGCATAAAGATTCCTAATTTCAGTATCCTAAATGCTAAAGGAGAATCTACTACAAACAAGGACTCTCAAACGAACGTAATTTACATAACAACTCTTTAAAAAAGTTAAAATTATGAATGACAAACGCAATATGATTGAAATAGTGAGCTCATGTCACTTAAAATGAATAAATAGAACAAAAAATTACAAAAAAAAGTAGAAAAAAACTACCTACAAATTAATAAATTTTTTCAATTTATTTATCTCTTTTTTAATATTTTATTCTTTATTAGTTTATATTTAATAAAAGTAACTATTATAACCGATGAAGCAGATTTAAAATTTATCAGTCATCTAGCAATATGCTAATATTTGATTGTAATGCATAATAGTATCAATGTAAGAATTACTTCGAAAATAAATAATTCAGTGATGTGCAAGTTCTAATACATCTGAAAGGTAAGACAGGCATTCAGACTTACAATGCCATAAAAATATGTAAATTCCATATCTCGTAAAATAATATTTTTATTAAAAAAAGCTCTTGTTTTCAAATCCAGACACCATCTAAGAGAGTATTGCTTATTTCAGATTTTATTTGTTTTTTCAAAAAATTTTTTATCAACGAGAACGGTCCAAATTTCTATTCTTTTAAAAAATCTAATGTAATAAAACCCATAAGGTAATAAACTGACTATTAGCGTTCAACTGTTTAGTTACATATATATATATATATATATATACATATATATACATACACAGAAATATAATATCATATGCACGTTAAAGTAAAGTTATTCAAGTAGTCCACTTCAGTACGACCCAAATATCAAATAAAAAGAGCAACTTCAAATATTAATTCGGGTTCCTGAATATGGATCTTTACATTTAACCTCAGGAAAGCTCTCCTATAGGAGCATTCTGAAGCCACAAATCGTGAATGAAATTGTACAGTTCATCACTAACAGCTACCTGAAAACAAAATTATCAAAATTTTAATTAAAAATATTTAATCATTAGACAACAATTACCTTATTTATGCGAGGATTTCACATTAAGTTTATTTACTGTGTTAAACATAACTGTATAATATGCTATATTTTAACAAATATTTAGAATTCCCTTTTCGCATGTTGACATTCACAACATTAAAAACTTGATTAGGCAAAATTTATCTAATGTAGCAGTGTGTGTATATATAACATTAAGTGGTGAAGACTATGAAATTTTTAGCACATTTCTTAAAAATAATGTTCTCATAAAAATTCCTTCAAATGTGCAAAATTTTTTCACGACCTCAGTTACTTTAAACAATAACACATTAAATGCAAAGATTAATTTAAAAAGAAAAATGCTGTATGCACGTTAAAATAGTTTTAGTATATTCTTCCTCTGGAGACGAAACATTAAGTGCATCAATATTTCGATATAATTTTTCAATGGTAAATTATTCAGAAAATCGAGCATATTATGTGAAATCACCATGACAAGAAATGCAGGTAAATTTGAGAGTTAGTATTTTATTGAAAAAGAAATTTAATAATATGCTGGAGTGAAGAATCAGTTTTTTTACTTATTAAATAACAAATGTATTTAATGTTCAAGATTATAAAACTTCGCACTAGTAAATATATCAACGCCAGTTTGGTTATCAAAAGATGAAAATTAAAAATAATAATTTTATTATTTTATTATTGAAAAAATTAAAAAAAAATAAGGATCATAGTTTTAAAGACAACATTGGAGCTTAGTATTTTAGTGATCTGAACTAAAAAAATCAAATCCCAATTTTAAAAATAGGCTTTTGGATTACTGTAAAAGCTATAAACAATATAAAATCTTATTTAGAACTTTATATATTTGCTTATTAGTCATTTTATATAAACATTTTTCATGCATTAAAATTTAAATTTATTATTCATTTATCTCTATGAAAAAGGTCCATTGATTGACCATTTCAATAAGCAATAATTACTTACTCCAAATCATTTTTTTTTAATCTGTAAATTTTTGGGATAATGTATGAATTTTTATAAATTATTACTATGAACTGAAATACTGACTTTAAAAAAGATTTTGCTTTACCATTCTTAAAATTTTTATTAAGATCATCTCGACCTTATTTATCGTAAAATGTTTGACTATTTCGAAAAGTCTTAAATATATTAAAAAACAAAATTAAAACATTCTAAAACATTTGTAAATATCGAAGTATTTTTCATCCAAATTACGTACATTTACTTATCAAACATATCGAATATGTCATAATAAAGAGTTTAAATAGAAAATGGTTTTTGGAATAAGGTAAATGAACTTTGTGATCTTTTTTTTTTTTCGAAATTTGAAAGTTCGAACTTACCCTACCCTTGAATGGAATTTTCGATTTTCGTAATGACGAGTTGGTTTGATTCGTGTTTGATAGTGAAGCAGCTACTTTTGTCTGAAAGAGTGTGGCGTTTCGTACTTTTAATATTCTCAATTATAAAAAAAAAAATAAATATTGTGATTTAAGATGGGAATTTTGACCTATGAAAATCAGCCATAATATCAACAAATTTTAAGTAATCAGCACTAATGAAATGCGGAATGCAAGGGTGTACATAAGATACATTCATAACTCATAAATCGTTAATATTAAAATTTAAAGTGCAATAGACAAAACATTTCTGCGATTATATATATATATATATACATGAATAAGTAATGTACGTGAATTTGAATTTTTCATATTAACCTAGATCCTAAAGTGCAATCAATACCTTGTACGGAGTGGGATTAAGGTTACGTTTGTGATCGTTTCGTAATGTTGCCAGGCACGAGTGCACCCTTTCTCGTATTTCGTCCAACGTTGGTAACGGATGTGCGATTGCTCCATCTTTCCACCAAACCTTATTACAGAGAAATCAATTCATGATATAATACAATTCCATTATATATTTAATTAAAGTACAATGATTAAAATATAATATTAATAATAAAACTTCTTGTTACCCTATAAAGAGGTTCAACTCTAGTTGGAATCACATATGCTCTCTTGGATTCTTGAAATGGATGGCGGCAGAGCACTTTCTCACCGACTTGAGGCGGATCTTCTCCTGACCTTTGCATTAAATCAATTAAAGCATGTCCTGCATTTGGCAAAAATCAAAAATAATTTGGATTATTTCAAAGATTCATTTAGAAACATTAAAACTTGCGTCGGGAAAATAAGACCATATTTATCGGTCTACAAATGTAAGTCAAAAATTAAATCATAACCAAAATTTAATATTCGTGACATACCATCGGAGCCATAAAGACGAAAAGCAGTCTTCTTTCCAGGCATCGTGATTTTACCGACATCCTGCGAAAGTTTTATCCTCGGATAACCGTTGATTTCAACCATCTTATATACACATCCTAAAGCTGGTTGTCTCTGACAAGTTACTAAATGGGTCCCAATTCCGAAGCAATCAATTTTATGACTTTGCTCATTCAAACTAAGAATTGTTTCTTCATTAATATCATTGGAAGCAACAATGGTCAATTTTGCAAACCACGGTATGTTAAACCTGAAGTAAATAAAAAATAATTTTCCTATTTTAAAATATTATACATTATATGAAACATTAAAAAAAAAATGTTATTTTAAATAAACATTGATTTCGATGCTTAAATGCATTCTATAAATATAAAATAATATAATTGTAAATTGTCAGAGGAAAAATTCTTATACAAAGTTTTATTTATTACTCGAAATACTAAGAAATATTTACTCTTCACCAATTTTTTCAAACATCTCTCTCGCTTTGTTCGATAAATATGCTAAGTCACCACTGTCAATTCTTATTCCGACAGCTCGATACTCTAATTCGTTCAAAGATAGTGCAACCGCCGCAAAATTGAGAAGTCCACTCCTGAAAGCAAGAAATTAAGAATATTAATCCACAATCTTTTTCTATATTATAAAATCAGAGACGATTTTTAATATATCGTTTTATATTTCTAAAGTGTTTAAAGATATTTAATTCAAAATCTAAAACTAATAACTACTTTAGCACAATATAAATGAGATATAAGACGACGAAAACTGAATAAAAATATTGGAAAAAAATCTAAAAATATTGTCATATATTTAATCAAAATCTTATTGTTTTACTGCCATACTAAAATTCATAAGCAAATATATTCTCTTCATAAAGCATCAGTATTTCAATTCACGAATAATATAACGAAAATGATAATAAAACTGAGGGAAAATTTTATCTAAATACATATTCTTTTATAATTTGTTCAAATGAAATTATTAGCCTCTAAAACTAATAAATTAATCCACTATAGTTTATTAATAATATCAACCGATTAATTTTAAAATTTAAAATATAATGAACCAATAGTGAGCGTCAAACAAATTTTAATTTCTTCAGACAATCAAATAAAAAACCTAATTCAAAATACTTAACATTTGCAATTCGAATTGGTTTGGTAACAAATATTTAAGGACAAATAAATAAAAATGTAATTAAGAAAAGAACATATATCAATTTATCTTTAAAACCTTAGAAATTGTAAAAATCATTTAAGATTTAGGCAACAATTATGACAAACACGATAAGAAAAATAAAATTTTATGAGGATAAGCCATTTGGAGATGATATCAAACAAAAAAATTGACATTGCATTACTCATTTTTCAAATAACTTTTTATAATAACATAAAAACTGCAATAAAAACATAAAAGATTAGGCTACAGCATTGAGAGAAGACAAAAATCACTGGTCTTTTTAAAATTATTTAAATGAAAATACTGGCCTACATTAATAATATAAACCAGTATCAGTTACAAACTTAAAGCCCAAGAAAAAATTCCTCTTATTAAAATCATTTTAGGCTGATTGATAATTTGATAATTAAAATATATTAAAAATTATATTTCCCAATTATACTTTTATTTTTTTTATAGATTCTAATTTAAATAATTGTTATTTTAAATGTCAAAGGACAAATATTTCTCATCAAAAATCATTTAAATCATTTTCAAAACAAAATAAACTGGGAAAGTAATGTCACAGTCTATAATGAAAAATCAAGAATTGGTGTATGACGGCAATAATTTTAATTAGAAATCTAAGACGTGCAACGGAATTACAATAAAAAAAACAAAAAATATACAATCTGAGTGATAATTTTAAGTTGTAAAATAGCGGTAAAATATTCCAAATATTTTTTTGGCCAAATTCGAATAAATTTGGAAAACTAAGGTGAATAAAAAATTTAAAAATTGTTAAAATACAGAAAACTCTCTTCCATTTCATTTAGCTCAATCCATTGCAAAATGTTTTTTGCTAAATAATTTACTATGAACTTTACAGGAAAATAAAATTCGCATTATGTTTCGAACCATCGAATTGCAATTTAAAGTCCTAACCAATGAAAAAGTTAGTAAAAAATTTTCGCTTTTGACGTATTGCTATTTAAGCTACATTGTTATATTTAACTGACAAAATTTTCAAGCTGACAAGGAATCATTAAAAACATGCAAATAAAATAAAATTAACTACGGTTTGAAACAAATTAAAGCAAATAGATCGTTATTAATAGAACAAATTCCACAAAAAGACAGATTTCTTTTACGAGAAGTTCAAAATGAATTACTTCTTACTTTTTTAAAAGTCAGTAAAAAATAAATTCCGTAAATTTTGAGATAAGTTTTATTAAAGTTTAACTACGACAACGTGCAACATCTCACTATAGGTGCTGAGGGCTAATAAGATCGACTCTTTGCATTTTGGACAATGAAATAAAAATGCACTCATTATTCTAATAAAATAAATATAAATCATCTTACATTTTAAATAAAATTAACAAACTGAATTTATTTTGGTGTAAATTTTACCTCTTTGAGATTAAACAAATTACAATATATTCAAATAAAGTTTCATTATTAATTTTAGGCATTTATTTGAAAATGGTGGCTCATAAATAATATTGATATCTCCTATCATAAAAAAAATTGGAAGTCTGATGTAATTGTTATTGTAAATAACTATATGCATATACTATACAAAATGTTTTAAGACAAGTTTTTAAAGCTAGATTTTTACATCAAATTCTACTTAATTTTTATTTAAGATAAAATTACAGGGGACATAAATTTTAAAATTTTGTATTTTATATCCATAGTCTCAACTTCTACTAATTATGCAGATATAGAATTCTTCAATGAAAAATTATTTATTTTTCTACAATGAAATTTTTATATGATTTCAGTTTTTTCGATCTTTGAGATGTTGGTTAAATATAAAAAAATTCCAAAGAAATGAAAAATTGACTATTTAAGAAACTGAGCATTAAGGCACAACCTTAAAAATGTAAAACTTATTAAGGAATCCTAATTAGAATATAACATTTAATTTTATTTAAATTTATTTTTATATTTATGGTTATTAATTTTATATAAAATTTAAAATTAATATAACATAAAGACAAAGAAATACATCTAAGAATTCAATAAAAATGTAAAACAGCTAAATTTATTAAAATTTTAGTTTACTGTTAATTAACAATCTTCTACCTTACTAAATTTTCTCACTACTTTCAATTTATTTTAAAAAATGTAAAATGATTTCTTTTGACCCTGTTAAATATATGAATAATGAAAAAAATGAAAACAGCAAACCAAGTGGTAAGTTAAATAATAAAGAAAATTAAAATCAAAATCAATTGAAAATTATTCAAACTAAAATGAAAACCAAAAGAACTGCAAAGAGGCAATCTAAGCCCTTGGTGGTACCTCTTGACGTCATACGTGTCGACTAGTGCCATGAATCCATCGGGAAAGGCAATTGCGAATGAAATTAAGGCCGCTAATTCTCCATCACTAGCTTCTTCTGTCATTATTCCGAAGAGCTCACAAATTTTTTGCCTCCATTTTTTTGACATTTCTAATAGATCATACTCTTCCCCAGTGACTTTATGCCTCAGAATCTGTCGATTAAAAAAAAAAAAAAAAATTCATTTTCACTGTAAGGCTAAAAACTGAAAATATATAATCTGTCTTAAGTTTAGACGATAAAATAAACTAATTTTATCACGACCTTATCAAGATTAATGAAATAATAGTACATTGAAATAAGGGTTTATGCTAAAATTTAATGTTTGCAACTTCCAATAATTTCTTTACCTTCGTTTTAAGCTCCCGGATATCAGTAAAAGACGTAATGTATGAATGGGCATGTGTTCCCCGAACAGGAATATGAAACATTTTACCTGCCAACACATTACTGGTGCCATCAAAACCACCTGAAAATACAATTTATACATAATCATATTATTATAATTATATCATATACAATAACAATTATACATTTAAATTAACATTTAATAAAATAAAATAATATATTAATTCAAAAAAATGAAACCGACTTTGATGAAGAAATGCATCTTACAATTACATCTCCTCCAATACTGCATCATTACTTTTTAAATTTGAATTTTAACGATAACAAAAAATTTCAAAATGAAAACGATTATTACAAAATGTTAGAGTTTCAAACTGTTCGAAATACATATATAACTTGTTAATAATGTTGAAACTTATGATAATATAAAAAAACAAAACCTTCACTTATCAAATAAATTTTTAATAAAGCGAAAATGAATATTTCTTCGCGGAACCAATTTTGATAAAGGATTATAATTTAAGCTGAAAGAAGAAAATTATAACATGCGTTAAAAATAAAATTATTTAACTGCTACATTCATACTATAAAATATCGTTAGTACATGATGTTTTTAAAACTGTCAGCTTATTAAAAATAGGTATACACAGAAATCAAAAGTATATATATATATATATATATATTATATTTGAGAAAAATAATCTAATATTCAGATATTTTAAGAGCGAGAGAATGTAAATAACAGAAATATTAATGGTGGAATCCCGACTAGTAGGAATTTGCAATTCGCAAATCTAAAAGTGCATTCGCCTTTTTTTTTTTTCTTTTTCTGACAGACCATAACACGCAGTTTCTCGAAGAACATAATAATTTTCGTATGGGAACAGTGAAAGTCAAAGCTTAAAGTTATCTTAAAATTTCCCTTCTATCGGCAATTTTAAGTGCATATTTTTTTATTTTTTTTTTCCTTTTTCGATTTTTCTACGGACTTTTTTCTAATTGTAAATGATATTGATGATGATGATGATGGTTTTATTTGTACGTGAAATCGCAGACAACTCTTGGTTTCCTATATCATTTATCGACAGTATCTGAAACAGATTGAAGATAAATTTGAATTTTTCGCCCTCACGAGAAAGGTTAAATTGATTCCAACTGAAAATATTTCTTCGGTTGAATCTTTATTACATGGAGTGTGAAACCGTTCCAGTACGTACCAGTAATTCTTCGCTGAATTGTTAACGCTCCAAAATCTAGGTCAGGGTGTTTCAGCTTTCACTTAGTTCGCAAAAAAAAAGAAAAATATTAAATCAGGGAAAAGCAATTGGAAAAATTATTTCCCTTCCTTTTCGGAAACAAAATTTGTTTTTTTTTTTTTTTTTTCCTCCTCCAAAATTTCTTTAGGTATTCTTACAGCCTTTATCCTCAAACCATATAAATATAATTCAGTTAAAGAAAAAAAAAATTTATTAAGACACTTTAAGAAATGATCATACAATTTTATTAGCCCGTTCGATTGTTTCAAACTGTTCTGCCACTACCAATCGGCTTAAATGTACATCGAATGCTACCGAAGGAATACCGCTTTAAGTTCGCAATCAAACGAAATAATTCTGCTTTTTATATGTTCTCATTTAACATATTTAAAAAATAATGTAGTGTTTTTCATTATTAAATGGTACATCGTTCCTTTATCGAAAGTTAAATTTTGTTATTTTGCTTGCACGCTGATTATAAGAGCATGACCAAATCGAAAAAGGTCGGGGATGATTAAAAAAAAATTTGGAAAGAAAAACGCATCGCACGAAAAAAATTTTCGATTAAAATATATATATATATATATATATATATATAGCTATCTTAAAACAATTAGAATAAAATTATTAATATATGAATAAAATAATGATAAAATTAAGAGGAAACTTTATCCAAACTGCTGAGCTTAAAAAAATCTAAATTGTATAACTACGGGATTTTATATCAAGATCTGTTTTCTTATTTTTTGACATCTTTATAAACATTAACTCATTACCTATGTATGCATATTTCGAAGCTGACAATCCTCCGTCTGGTCCCTGAGCTCGTCTTAATCCGAATTCCAATAGGGAAATGTGCTTACCAGCGGCCATTCGATACCGAGCAGCATTAGTCGCCATCAAGCTGTAAAAAGAAATTTGTTATCATCATCCAAAAGTTCCTCTTAAAACTCCAAGCAGATTCCCAGAGTGCAAACTGACATTTCTTTCGGGATTCTTTTCATCAGTTATAGCGGGCACATATATAATTTTACCAACATAATGTATCCGGAAACCGAGGGCAGGATCGAAGAATATTTCGCCGTCAAACCTTAAGCGTATTCGGAAATGGGGGGAAAAAAAAAAAAAAAAAATTTAAAAAAGAAACCAAAGAAGCTCATTGCATCTAAATTTCTTTACCTTTCGCGTATCGTAAAATAACGCGAAAATAAACTAACCTAAATTTTTTCACCAATCTCAAAGGCTGGAAATGATTATGAACGTTCATGCAGGAAAGAGAATTTTTATTATATTAACCGTTAAATTATTCATATGTTGAAAGTGTCCAATGAATGAACGAACCGCACATTAAATGTGACCTTACCTTGCGTAGTTGACTAGTGTTAACAAAGTGGTCTCCAGAAGCTGAACAATAATGAGAGGTCCCTCCAGTTTTAGAAGAGGTACCCGCGGAAATACAACCGAGCCTTCATCTATGGCGTGTACGGTAATCGGTGCGGCCGTTAGCGATCCCAAAAAATTGTAAAATTCAGGTTCGATCGTGGGCGGTAAGGTACACCTTAGATACTCAATATCTGCGATAAAATGATAAATGTCGATTCTGACAGCGCGGGAATGACGAAGGCAATGAACAAAGGAGTAAATCCGTCGCTATCCGAACTCACCACTCTCGGAATATCTAAAATTTTCTAAAAATTTTAAAACTTCTTCTAATCCGGCGAAAACTGTGAATTCCCCTTGGAAAGGATTTGCCCGAAAGAAAAGGTCAAAAACGGCCGTGTCATCTATCTTGCCGGATTTCCAATACGCATAGGCCATCGTTATTTGATATAAATCTGGAACAAAAAGCGAAAAGTTCCAAATAAAAAAAAAAAAATAAAAAATTTATAAGTAATGTTTTTAATAACCTTGATCTACTGGTTTGTTTCTTTATATGTATTCTAATAGATAATTTTCAATTTCACTTTGAGTGAAACTGACTAACTACAAAGAAACAAATTGCTGGCAGCTTCGGTTTTGAATTGCAATTCAAATCATTGAAAATTATCAGAAATATCATCGATTTGAATTGAAAAACGCTTTCATTAATTTCGACATAAATTCATCGACATATATTCAGAGTTAATGACCGTTTTGACAACGTAAATATAAAAATTTAAAACCCTAAATGACTTGGGTAAATTTTAAATATGCGATTTTTAGTTAAACATCTATTAATCGAACAGCTCGTAACAACTTTATACTGGAACTCTTTGTAGTCTAAAGCAATTTAATCATTTACGGAGGGTAACATTAAAAGTAAATTAATGAATTGTTTTCTTCGACAAAAAAAAAGAATGCAATAATTTGAATAAAATTAAACCGTCAAACCATGGTTGTAATGGTAAATTAATTAATAATTAAACAAATCTAATTTTCGACTGCGGCACATTCATGTAATTAAGATTTTTTTTTTATCTTAAAAAAAATTAATTATGTAATCCAATTATGTTGACAGTAGAAAACTTGATATTTTTCAAATATGGTAGGTTAATGAACAAAATTTTTTCCTAAAAGTTTATTGCGAGGTGTCACATTTGACACCGCCATTTACAAAGAAAGATATTTTTAATACAGACTTATTTTTTTAACTTGAAAACGTTTATTTCATCCAGTCACGAAGGAAGCGACTAAAAGAAAAACCTTCCATTTGAATGAAAGCATTAATGCCTAAATGTATTTTTACAATGATTTGATTACAGACTGCGCCTGAAAATCACAAAGAATCAGAACATTATTTTGGATTATTGTTTTCATGCAGATAAACTTAAGCAGGCTGTAGCAAAAGCTAAAATATGATTAAGCAATATCATATTTTATCGTTCACAATATTCCGAAGATGGTTCGTAAAAATTCTCCTTCGGATGCGGCTCATAAGTAAGATATACGGAGACGATCTTTTTACAGGTACTTATTTTTTCATCTTACCGAAAACATTATGAATACGGAGAGGACTATACAAATACCGCATAAATATTTTGGGACATAAATGATTCATTCGATTATAGGATGAAAGACATCCCCAAATATCATGAAAGGTATATGATTTGAAATGCAATTTGTTGTCATAAACACATAATGGATCGCCGAAAGATTACATTATGCCAATATCAGTTGAAAACGAGGAAATTTTCGATTGTTTCACAAATATCATGCATGAAAGTTTCCCCGTTTAACAGGAATAAAATTAATAATAAGATGACTGAATTGTCTTAATACATTTAGTAGTCACGTGTTGACTTAAATTAGCAAATGTGGATGCTTGATAGAATCGCATTTGCATAGATATTTTTCATATATGAACCCCGCATAGTCATAAGTCAACAAATCGCATTTATATTTGTAAAATAACGTATTCGAACCAAAAAAAAAATGGGAATAAAATTTAGACTTAATTTACTAGTTTTATCAAACTGAAGAAAACAAGGAGTGAACATATTCACGTTTGAAAAAAAATATCGTCTCAACAAAATTAACCGTACGCTATGTTCCAAACTTACTTTCCTACCCATCTGCCAATGTAATAAGCGTATTAGCTCTCAACTGAGAAAAGTCAAATGATGCCATTGAGACCATTATTACGGCAATCATCATCCAATCCAAAAATGACTGTTCTGCGCCTAACCGACACTTGCGTTAGAAAAAAAACAAAATTAAAACAAAGAACTTAAGCATCTTTTTGCGAAGGACATAATGAGAATTATTTCAATCTCTTACTTCGGTAACGTTATTAAACCGATTTGTACTGCTTTTTTTAGATTAAGAATGAAACAACTCCGGGCAAAGTAATTAATACAAGTAGATATATCGCTTAATAATAATGATTCCTGGCAAATTTCATAATTCGCAATACGAAAAAACTTTTAATTGACGCCTTTATAAAGAAATTTCTCTCTTTATGATTGTAACACATTACATTAAAACCGATTTTATTCTTCAAATTTTCTTCTTCTTTAGCTTTTTTCTGTATCAAGTTTTGCAATCATCTAATGTGATTTGTCAAGTATTTAACACATTCATGGTTAGTTAATGTGTAATTATATTTTAGTTAGAAAAGTACATTTTTACTTTTAATTTTCTAATTACAGCTTGAGACAGGCTCCGATACTTCCAGCACTCCGGTATTGTACTTTCAAACATCAGAATCACGATTCAACTGCCACGGAATTACAATGGTAAGTTAGCTTTTAAATAATTTAAGCTGACAATTTTTTGTTAAACGAGTTAAGCATCAATCACAAAATATGTATTTGTTTAAATCTACAGAGAACATAAATTATCTCTAATATTCTAATTGATGTTTCAGCGATCAATTTCATAATTTTTTTTATTTTGCATATTGAAATTCATTGTGCAGCGATTCAAAGACCAAAAACTGGGAACGATAATTACATCAATAACAAAGAAAGAGATTAACATGATAAAAATAAGGTCTGCGGATTAAATTAAGAATTTAAAAACATTCAGTCGAGGATTCAAAAATCGTAAAAGAACAAATATATCAGACAATAACAAAGCATAATGTAATAACATAATAAATGTATTTAAAAGAAAGAGTCAATGAGAAAATATTCATATCTGGACAGCTTATTGAAGATTTCATTTATTTCCTTGTAGGGCGTTTTTTGCGTTTTGTAACAGATTTTTCAGCTTTTCATCAATGGTGAGATTATTATTCCTTCAACCAAATGTATGATCCTATTGCCATTAATTTTAGTTTCTGTAAAGGGAATGAGCTTTCTTATCTTTATCAAAGTTGTTTATTGACTAGTTAACCATGTCTTGAATATCGACTTCATTTAAGCCAAAACTTCAAATTATTTATAAATAATATTTCAACTGTATGTTCAATTCCTGTAGTTTTTTCCCTTATTACTGCAAGATGAAATGCTACTGGATTTTATGCAGTTTTTAATGATTATCAAAAAAATCACAGATTTGACAAATTTTTTGATTCACTGATTTCTATATTTAAAATTCAATACCAAATACATCACGAACTTCAGAAAATTCAAAGGACAATTTATCTTTTATCCAAAATTATTTTAATTAGTTTTGCGATTGCTTTTCGGTTTTTGGTTCGGAATAAGTAAATATTTAACAAAATTATAAGAAGGAATCACTTTAATCTCAAAAATTATTATTAAAAGCTTCGAATTATTTCCTTCGATTCATGAAGATTTGAACTGACATTATTTCATATGATTCAATACAAAATCTTCAAAATATTAGTAGCTAATATTTGCTTGAAGTTATTTTTAAAATATTTTCGGGCAAGGTAACTTTAATAATACTCTTTAAATGCCTTAACATCCTATAATGTTAATGTTTGAAATGATTTTAAATGGAAGAGCTCAATAATTAGGTATATGAATCTTTTAATCCTTACGTGGTTGTAATCGTACGACTAATGATATTTTTCGAAAATATTTCTTATTCGGAACAAGGACGAAAAAACTTCCTTAATTTAAAAATAAAATTTTCAGTTAGTTAATTATTGAGTCTTTCTAAATTTCAGCGGAAATCGATAAGAAACTTTTTATTAATTTCACTAAAAATATCAAATCGAAAAATAAGGGACATTGTTCCAAGCCTAACCTAACTTGCCTGATATTAGATGAACCCAAAGGTACTAACATTAGGAGAATGAGAATTCTGAATGGTTAAACAATCCCCTTGACAACTACTACAATAATTTGCATCACGCAACGACTATAAAAGTTTACTCTCTTTAAATCATGACTCAAAGTTAAACTGCGGCAAAAAAGTTGCCATGAACTGAATTGGTCACGAAATTAAATTCAAAAAAGAATATATAATGATGCAATAGATTATTGTTTTGTTTAAAGCAGAAGACCAAATTTTGCAAATAAAAGCAGATTTAAAAACTTAACACTTCATCTCTTAATGAATTAAAATATTATCTTTAAAATAAAAAATTAATAACGGCCTTTTATAAACTTTTACATAATATACAGTTTTCTAATCTATTCTTTGAAAGTATTCCTTAATAATAAAGAAGAACAACTGATACTGCAAAGATGACAAAAATCAGGGAAATTATTATTGAAAAAATAATGTTCCAAGAATGAATTTCAAAATTACTTGGATAAAAAAATATAATAATAAAATATTTGAAAATTAGTACAATCAACATTAAAACAAATGCTGAATTAGTTAAATAGTATATTTTAGTTAGCAATGAATTCACCGATTTTTAATTTCATTCATTTGACTTATTTAAATAATGTAAACATTAAACTTTCATTATCAATAATCTAGAATTATTTACTTCTCTTTTCCTTCTTTTCAGAATAAAAAATTTTAGTAAGGCATTTGAAATTAAAGCATAACCAGTTCCATTTAAAACCTAACTTAATCTAATTAATAATAATTTTAAAAATATTTTCAATATTAAGATTGTAGAAATTGATTTAAAGCAAGATGCAATAGCTATCTCTTTCTTTTTCTGAAGTATTTTAAATAAATTTTTATATATATATGTATATATGGATAAGTGACTATTGAAAGTAATAGAAATTAGGGTTTAAAATAAGAATAAAATATTTTTTTTCTTCCAAAAAGCTGTTAATTCATATAATACCTTAGGTTATCTACAAAAAAAATTTATCAATATGAAGCTCTTCCTCATGTGATTTCAAATCATGTTTTTCTTGACTTACTTAAGGTAGACCTAATAAAGAAAAATGTAAGAAAAACAAACTTAAAAGCAATTATAATTCAGATGTTTTTAAAAGCACTTATTATAAAATAATTATGAATTGCTAAAAAAAAAACCTATCCAGATAAGCCATGTTGAAATAGTACCTTTAAATCTGAAAACAAAATTATCAGAACAATAATTAAAATAAATTATAGTGTTTCCATTATTAAAGCATTATAAAAAAAAATATAATTATTTATTTAAAATATTAAGTTCACAAACATGAAATTATCAGAATTCACAAAAAGAACATGAGATGATGGCAACAGATACTAAAAAAAGAAAATTATTTTAAATCTTTAATGGATTTCAAGGTAAAGTTTAAGAAAAATTAAAAAATTAAAAAATTACATATTTTTAAAATTTGAAAAGAAATTCAACTACATACATTTATCTTATCTACAAATTAAACAATAAATGATTATAAGAAAGAAACAAGATAAAAAATTATAACATTACATAATGTCTTCTTGAATTAATATACATGTATGAGATAGTATTTTTGTTTTCTTTCCACTATAAAAAATTATAAATCATTTAACTGAATTAAACCTAACCTAACCTTTTTATAAACTTTGAAAATAACACATGAAAAGGAAAAGTAAGAAAAGTGAAATAAAATAAAGTGAAACAGCAATTTATTCAAATTTTTTCACCTAAATAAATAAACAAGATCATACCTGTTAGCAAAGGTTGAATAATTCCACTCTGCCCATTTGAGTTCTGCTTTATTTTTTTCGATCTCAACGCCGGCTCAGAACTTTGATATCGTTTGTCGTTAGAATTCGCCAAATTGCTCATTCTCGAAAAATGATTATACATGACATAGGATCGAAATTCGATGGATAAATTACGAAAAAGAAACAAAAAATTTGTATATTTTTTGGATGATAAACAAACACTTCGGATTTTTAAAGAAGCATTTTAATTGGAATAATTTAATCTGAAATAATTTCGAATAAGACTTGAACTAGCTGCTTCGCGAAAAGGATGACTTAAAACTAACCCATTTTGTTGAATAACCTATAAAATAAATCCCGATTACTTCTTCTCCCTCCATATTGATTCTAGAGGTCAAGTCACATGTGACAACCTGCGCGCGAAAATCGTAACTGGCACTACCAACATAAAAACTGCGGCACTGATTCACCCGAAGCGTCTGCAGAAATTTTCTTTTTCCTCCTTTTTTTAAACTCTTGTTTCGATTGAAAAAGATGGATTAATCGGACTAGAGTAAAATTTAAATTCAAAAATGGGAGATTATTGGCAAAGCAATAGAGCTTTTTATATATTACTCATGAAAAAATTTTTAAAAATTAATGTTCAGCTTTAAAATTCGCACTTATTGCAATTGCATTTTCTGTTTTTTAATCCCTGATTTGGTTCATTATATTAATTAATTTAATGTTCTTTCGAAAAGCATTTTAATTTTTCCTGTAACATATTTAAAATTTTTTTTTGAATAAGGGATAATGAAATTACCAACGTAGCTGAACCTTTTCGTTCACGCTACGAACAATTATGAATATTTTGAAACATTTATAGGAAACTTTTATACAGACTTTGAAAAGCCTGTATGGAGAGCACAAAGTACAATTGAAATCTCATACTTCATTATTAAAGTCCATTTCCCAAGTAGGAAACCAAATGACAACGTTATTTGGTTCATTAAAATGGGAATTAACTTTAACTCATGTCAGTATTTCAAGTTATCGCTCAATTAAATAATCAACAAGAGTTTGAATTTAATCGGAAATAAGATTGAAATAGCATTGTGAAGAAGGAAATGGAAAATGTTTTGTTACTTCCTATAGTTAATTTATTCAGGCAATAGAATTAGAAGGAAATTTCGCGAAATTTCGTGATTTTTCTGAATTATCTTTCCGCTGACGTAAAAAAAAAAAAAAAAATAAAATAAAAGAACATCCACTTTTCGTGACTAATTAATCAGAAATCTGCAATCTGTTGCGGACTTTGCGCGTTTTCACAAATATGCAATTTACTGCTGAAACATGAATCTGATTAATTATAAAGCATCAATCAGGAAAGCCCGATCTATGTGCCAAATGTTCGCAAAAAAACCAAATTTATGTTGCTCGAACCGCGTAGAACCATGGCGAAAAAATGTTCGCAGAGGCAAACACAGCTTCACAGTAACAAATAGCGGTCAAAAACCTGAAAACCGGATCTCTCGCAGTGAAAGATGAACTGAGCGTCCTTTAAAGCAGCATTTTGTAGCGAGGAAACAGCGAAAGCTGATTTTTCTTATCTCTTAAGGAATGACAATCGCTTTGAACTACTGGAGATGCTTTACCATTGGTTTCGAACAGCACTCAACACGTAATGTTCACGTTAGATATGCAACAAAAACCGAGGGACGAGTTGCTGATGTTACCGAACTTATTTTAAAGTGCCTGATCCTCACAGGACGGAAGTCGCAGGTTGACCGAAAGGTGACTTTTTGTGTGCGTCTGAGTGACAAACCAAATTACAGTCTCTAAGAACAGGTTATGACTGCCGGTGCTGGATGGCCAGTGATAATCATGTTCCGGCGATCCGAGACAATTGGCTTTTTACTGTCGCAAATGGAACCCATGTATAAATTGTATTTATACAAAAACGCATAACTTTTGACGATGCAATTCCCGACATCGAGCCTGTTCATTACCGTCATTCCTCACCCCCCAAGTTATTTGCGAGTTAATGATTATCAGATTTTTCGATCATGTTACACAAACTTTTTCATGGTAAAAATAAGCGGAATATGTCTAAGTCTTTGAACATTATCGTCAAGAGCAGCAAAAGGCACGCTACTTATCTCCGTTTTCCTTAGTTTTTCCGTTTGCAGCGATGTCATCATAACTTATCCATTTCTTTTCCAGACCATTATGGAACTGCATTTTTACGGCGCATTTTTTGCATTTTGAAAAGTGAGAGTAATTATCAACTAGTTAAGATATCTTCAACGAAATCAAAAATATCTTTTATAAAAAAAATTCGACATAAACATATCACTCTTTTGTTAAGGTAAATGTTGGAAGTTGCCTATCTTCGTAGTTTGAAAACAAATTATTCTTCTCCGTCTACATAAAAGTATTTTAAAAATCCTTGTGAGCATTAACCATTTCAAACATTTCGACGACAAATAAAGGTAATATTGCAGTATGAACATATATTTTTGCTGATCTATTTTTGTCACGTAAATTATAAATAAATTTAAATGTCATTAAATTATTTTCACTACGTTTCAAATATTCGGTTTTTGTACAACATTTAATTCCTTCATCACCACTGAATATAATACATTTTGATTTAAGTAGGAAATACTTCTTAATTTATCAATATCATACAATCATAAATGAAAATATTTGTTCGTTATTTATAAATTTTTTTATTTTCTGTAATTTTTTTTAACATAATGACTAGCACTTATTTTATTACAAAACGTGATTGCATTTCAAGGAACAAACATCCTTTGAAATGCTTTATAAATAAATTAAGATCAATTATGTATAAATTGGTCGTTTGAGGTTTAAATTTTATTTTTAAATTGCTGTTCAGTCTTAATATTAAGAGATTAGGCGTACCAAATACATTTTTTAAATAAAAATTAAATAAAATGAAACTCTGCGAAATTCTACAAAACGAGCTTCAGATAAGAAACTTTGCTTAGAAAAAAAAATTTCATTTTTGCAAATTTGTGCACAAATTGCAAATCCAGCGTCCCGTTTGATAAAATCTAACGCTAAAGATTTATTTTTTCAATAAATTACTTATATTTAGTTTTAGTATTTTGAACTGCTAATAAATTTTACGTACATAAGCTGTAAATATTGAAGTCGGCACGCCTAACAAAGGAGGATTTTTAAGTCCTTCAGCAAATATGACTTTGAGATCAAATATGCAATAAAAGTTTTGTCAAATTTGAATTTCTGTTGTTTTTCTCTCATTTTATTAATCGATTTGCATAATTTTTACCGTCAACTGCTATTGGTACGTATAAAAAGGGCCGCTTCATGAGTTGACAGAAATATTTCACAGTTTTGTTACTGAACAAAAGCGCAATTTATTGAGCCCTAATAAATGAAACCATAAAGAGACAAAGAAAAGATTTTTGATTTTGCATTCAGAATGATTTGGACCCGTTGTCTTAGGTGTGATTCTTCAGATCCAGAAGATGAAGAAATCAAAAAGATGTCAAAGAAAAAGTGACAACGCCATTACATGTTTTCTTTTAGCTATAAATCCGTTTTTTCTTTTTTTTTTTTTCCGTTTTAAAAATTTGTCTCTTTAAATCGAAATTTGATCGTGTTAGGAAACAATTATTGAAATATCTTTATCCGAAAAGAGAATATGAAAAATATAAATCATAATAAAAACTAGATTTCATAATTGGTAATTAATAATCAGCTTTTTCTCTTTAAACTGTGTATAAATCGCTCTGCTAATAACACTATTCTATCACGTTTATCCCATTATTTCCGCTGCCCTTTCTTTGTCTCTCTCCACTTCCAAAGGGTGCATTCGCTTTCGATGAGAAAAGCAATTTCCTGAACTAGCAAACGCCTTAGGACAATACGGACACTGGTACGGTCGTGCACCGGTATGCTGATTAATGTGAAACTGAAAAAAAAAATAATAACTATGTTATTCTAACCCATTTAAAGCACTGATCAATCAAACGATGTGGACGTAAAATGTGAAAACATTTCTCTTGTTATATTTAAAGTATATGAATCAAATAAAATGGCTTATTGCAGATTGCAAATATGAAATGGAAATAAGATAAATTAAATCATAAATATGGACTGCTTGGCAGAAAGCTTTACAGTTACTTTTCTGGCTCTTACAAAAAGTTTTTACTGTCTGTGCATTTAATGATAATCCGAAATCGCATTTTGATGTTGGGTTTCCTAAGTTGGTTGTTAGGTTAAACTTTTTTTTTTTTTTTTTTTTTTATTTATGAAATGCAGCAGTGCAGTAAATATTTTCCTAACGTAAAGGATTAGACCATTGTTAAATGTATAAAAAAAAAAAAAGAAAGAGAAAAAGTTCGTGAAATAAATAAAAATGTTTATGAAGTAATAAAAAGGAAAGTTTCTTTTTTTTTTATTTTCCCCGGCTTTAATTATTTTAAATGCATGTTGCAAGAAGATTATCCTCATATTCGTACCACCTCGGGCCTTTCACATTTTTACAAATTTTTCTGCATTCCTAAAAGCGGAAGAACCAAACCTTCCCCTTCCTTTCCGGAAAATTAACAAAATCGCAAAGTTTAATTAATGAATCAAAATTTTTCGTGTATGCAAAATTTGACGGGTATTATTTTGAAAGCGGAAATAACACTCCTGGTAAACGACCTAAATTTTGACGGAGAAACCGGCAGGAGGAAAACCAAAACCTGGTTAACACATAAAAAAGCTATACTGCTATCAAAGCTTTAGATTAATGGAAGTCAAAAATAATTCTGCTTTCGCATTTTGAATTTCAAAAATGCAAATGTTTTATTAAAAAGCAATGTCGCTACCACACTATTTAATTACCTTTAGTTTGGATTTTTCTAAAGCTAAAAGCATCAAATAACACATTATAAATATTGCCTAATTTGACGCAAAAGGATCGGAGATATACATGGGAAATCAGAAAATCTGTGGAATATTGTCCTGTTTTTGAATAATCAACAGAACCAAACGCGATGCTTTGCTTCAGAATGAAAAAGAAGAACGATGTTTCGGTTAAAGCAAGTTTTACTCGATCCGGAATCCATGTTTTAAACCAAACATGGTCAACAGCACTGATGCAAGTGTCACTTAATTGATCGATCCTAATAGCAATGGTAAAGTTATACCTTAAGATCCTGATTTCTTTTAAATGTTTTACTACATAATGGACATTTGTGCGGCCTTAAATCCGAATGCGTAATACTATGGGCTCTAAGTGTAGAATTAGTCGGATAGACTCGCCCACAAACCGGACACGGAAATTGAACCCCTCCATGGTAGTCTTTGTGTCGGAATAAATTTGCAGCCGTCTTGAATCTGTAAATAAGTTTTAAGGTATATATTTCCGTCCATTTCACATTTTCAATGAATAACGCATCGGTCCGCGTTTAAAATCAACTCGGTTGAAACGAACATGAATCGGATTTATCAAGTTAATCAAATGACTAGGAGCGTTAAACGTAAATAATAACCGATTGCAATTATATGGGAAGATTATTGTTACAGCCATACATACACTCTTCCGCAGATATCACAGCCATATTTCCCTTTAGGCCTGTGTGTCTCCAAATGCACTTTTAGATTACCTTTCGTGGAAATTTTCTTCCCGCAAATGGGACAGACGTACTTAAGTAAGTGAGGATTTTCTGAGGGTAGAGCCGTATGAAGTACTCCATTTGAAGAATAAACTTGACTGTCTTCTAAATCTACGTTCCTGAAAAGTCAGTTGATTAATGTTAAGTATGATTTATATCTTTATGCCGTTTCACCCGGGTCTTTTGTCTAAAAACTTTTGTTCCGAGCTGATTTTCGGAACGAGCCCTAACAAGAGAAATATTTGAGGCGACATTAGTTGTCCAAGTGCATGTTAATGAGGAGGAAGGGAAAAACCTTCAACCATTTTTTTGTCATTTTGGTGGTAGAAAATATATCCAAGAAAATTATGCACACATTTTACTGTATTGAATAGATTTACAATTTTTTTTAAAAAAAAAACTCCGGTCTACTTTCAAACAACCAATCCCAAAATTCACAATCGAGTACATTGCCCTTGCTGATTGTGGGATGTTAATGCATTGAACATGGATGTTTTGTACAAAACTGTACGGCTAATATTTAAATAACTCGAAGAGGGAATCATGCGAGGGCTGAAGTGGCTAATTTTTATATCTTAACAGTTCAAAACGAAACGTGAATTATATTTCAATTTTAGTGTTTCATACTTTCATGAATCATAATTATTCATACTTGAATGTTCATGATTGGATAAAAGAAAATGAGTATTTCTTTGTAGATGAAAATATAATTTTACACATCGTTGATATTAAAATTGTTGCTAATATATGTACAATTAGAATTTCGTAAATTTCTGTTTATATTTTAGAAGAATGATTTTTAGTCCTAAAAGGCAGAAAAATCTATGAGAATTTATCATCTAAAGATACTAATATTTACTTGTGTAACATATATCCTCCATTAGGTTGAGACTTCCTCGCTTTTGGTAAGTGTGACCATAAATGATTTTGCAGGCCAATATCCGTTATGAAAGAACGGGGGCAAACCGTACATTTATATGGTTTTCCCAATTTTAGACTTGCAATCACTGGATTCATTTTCTGCTGGTGCCTCGTCATCACCAAAGGTTGCTGTTCAGTACCTGGACAGCTAATAAAAAGCAGGTTTTAAATAATTGAAATATATCATAAACCTATAGAAACTAAATATAGATATATATATGTAATACATACATCTTATACAGGTACATATATGTTATACATATATGTTCATGTACATATTTTCTTAAATTTATAATTAAACTTACTTCTTATCTGAAGGTTTTTCCGTTTTCTCATCGGTATTGGAACAAGAGTTGGCATTTTCGTCGGGAATGGAATTATCCTGACCGTCCTGAGAATCTTGTTCTATTTCGTTTCCACTTTGACTAGCGTTTGAAAAATACAACATTGGATCAACTTTGACTTCCATTTCGGTTATTTCCAAATCCGAATTTTCATCTCTAGTACTCTCTTGATCTGTTTCTGAATCCTATAAAGCAAGTAGAATATACTGTACCAATTAAGTTCATCAATTATTCAGTTAAAACGCTGCTAACGTGTTAAAACTTATCTTCTTATTAATGAAATATACATATAAAAAATTCTTGAATATGTCTTGTTTGAACGAAAAACAATAATTTTTTTTATTAAATTTTTTTCCAAATCTTTTTCTTCTTGAAAGGTCAAAATGCATCAGGATTTCATGTGTGAAGAAATTTTGTACGTATAAATATACATATATCATATGAAGAAATATAACGTTCTACTAAACTATTTTTAAAACGATAAATTTATTACATGTTAGTTGTTTTGGAAATGTTACAATTTTTCATGACAGAATTCTGTTACTATATAAATGTAGCCCATCTAATTAATATTTCTATTTTATCTTTTTTTTTTGTTAAATTTGATTGTTTTAAGGTATTTTTCACAAATATACAGCAATACATTTTTCGTAAATTCACCATCTTGGTTTGCTCTTAAAGGCAAAAGAATCCGAGGTTGAAAAGAATTAGTTTTGTATTTAATGACGAAAATTATCATTCCACTAAATCAAGACAAATGTGCTAAAATTGAAAACGAAATATAAGTGAAATATTAATCGATTACTTTTATAGTAATTACCGGAAAAAAACAGGTTTTGAGCTCAAAAAACTCTACTTATTAAGACAATCATCCGTTCATTTTTTTAAAAAAGTCAATTTTTTTTTAATATATTGCAATAATTTAAATATTTTTAAAATATTGCATAAATTAATATTTAAATATAAAAATTTATTTTTAATAATTTTACATATCGATAATATAGAAAGAGGTAAATTTATTTATTATATAACTTATTAATGTATTAATGAATGTAAAATATGTTTCTTTTAAAAATAATAATATAAAGTTTGTTTTTACATTACTTTTATATTTGTATAAAACCAAATTTATTTTTGTAAATCGAATAAATGATATCGAAAAAAGATTAGAAGGGAATAAAAATAAAGATTATATATTAAACTATTTAAAAATTTTTTTTCAAAAGCACTCTTTCTTTTTTTAGAAGGGAATCCGTCATCAGAAGAGATTCCTTCCAAAACAAATAACTACCGCAAGCGTTATATGTGGATAATATAGATTAATATTTCAGTTTATTTAATGATTTTCTGTCTGTTGAGTTTGACGCAGAGAACGAAGCGAAATATGTATTGCAGTTTATAGCATTAGACCATAAAGGAAATTGCTTTGGTTCGAATGCATACCATTTCATCTTTAATTATTTGGTTTAACCTATCTTCCGCTATTTCCTCGGCAATGTCTTCGTCCTCCGGGTCAGCGGGTTCCTCCTTTATTTCCGGTTCCTGCTTTATTTTCACTAGGTAGTCATGATCCATGTCCAGCGTCATTTGCTGCTTTCCCTTTTAGAGATGAACGAAATTTAGTTAAAAATTTTAACTAGGTTCCTTGCGTGGAAATACTTTTGATCATAGTCGGTTTTTTCTTCGCGTGAAAGAAAAATTTTCCGGTGCAAAAGGGAAATTGTCGGATCCGGGCAAATCAACAGTGGAATTTCGAAGACCGAAAACGCGGGAACAACAGAATCATTCCCGCGACACACGGAGGTGAGGGAAAATGGTCAAAAAATGTGATGGATTTGGTTTATACCCGCGGTGCCGGGCTGTTTGACCGTACGAAACTCACTTTAAGAAGTAGGGATTGAAGAAGGCTCGCATTCGGTTTCTCTTCCTGGTCCTGTATCACCAGTCTGTCGCTGTCACTTGTGTCGCCTTCGTTGTCATCATCCTCTGCAGACGCGACTTTCCTCTTGGTACATTCCCGCGTGTCTTCTGCAGGTATCGACTTGTCTTTATCCTTCTTGCTCAGAGCGGGGATTTCCTCCGATTTGTCATCGGAGCTGTTTCCGACGGTTTTCTCCGCCGCTGCCTCCGCGTTCGCCTCGAAATTTTCCCCCTTGTTGGATTTTCCACTTTCATCGTTCCCGGCTTCCTTAAAACTTTCCTTCAAAGCCTCCTTATTTATATCGTCCAAACTTTTGATTTTTATCTTCGGTTTCTCTTGCTTCGCCGAGATGAGCATTCGGAACTTTTCCTGCATTTCGGCTGCCATTTTGGCAAATCTGTGAATATTTTCCAGCTTCTTGACGCACGTCGCGCAAACCATTTTCGGTAGCGAGTCCTTTATCGAAACCTAAACAGAAGAAAATTTGAAATTACATTTTTTTTTTGTAATTATCTACGGGAATCGTTAAAAATAAAAAAAAAATGTGAATGGATCAGAATTTTTAAAAAAGTTCCGCGGGAAATTGAATTTTGAATTTCTCTCATGCAAACGTAAGATATTTAACGAGGAAATTATGATATGAATATCTTTCTGCCGATTTTTGTTCTTAAAATTTATCTTAAATATTAACCAGTTGCATTTAAAACGGTGAATGCATAATTTGTTGTAACATATTTCGAAATTTCATTGCAATGTATTACACTCTGAATGGCTGATTTTGCAGTATGTGGAAGTGTAAATCGGAATTGAAATATTTGGATTGTTTTAGAGGATTTTACCTCTCTTGTGCTGCGGGAATGATTAACATCGGATGTTCGAAGAAGAGTCACAAAGTATAGTATTGATTTTGCCGCATCGAAGTCAAGCGCATGTCTTTTACTCGCTGATCGACATAATGAAATGGCCATTTTCGCTTCGGAATTCTAAACCGATTTTTCTCACCCAATTATGTGACTAAGTGAAAAATAATCGTCAAACTCGCGATTTTTATTTTTAATAAAAATTTGAAACTTATATGATTTTATCGCTAAATAAACAGGATAGAGAGTTTGCAAATATACATTTCAAAAAAATTCCAAAAAAAAAACAAAAAAATGAAAATAATTTAGATGAACTAAAAGAATTCCAGCGATCTTTAATCTATTCCAAACTAATTCATATTTGTCATTTTCCCATAAATTTAAATCTAAAGATTTACTAATCCTTGCTGTGCGAATTTTTTTTTAATGTTAGAATTAATTTCCAATCTAGATATATTCCATTATTTGATTCCCTTAATCTAGATTAAAAATTCGAGTTTTTGCATTAATTAAAAAATTGAACTATTACGTTACAAATATCAAACTTTTAAAAAGTCTCTGAGGTTTATATTAATCAAGTCCGTTTTGTTTTCAAAAACAATTAAGAAAACGTAATGTTGATTCGTTTGATTCCGTAGCTTTAACAGAAAAGAATGTTCGGCGTTATTCTCTCTTTTTTTTTTTTTTTTTTACTCATACTAAAAATTTAAAAGTTGCCTGAAATCCATCAAACTATCCTCAAGCTCTACTTTTACAGCGAATCAAATACCAAAAAAGATGCTTTATAACAAAAATTGCGAAATAAAAATTTAAAACTTACATAAAAACATAAATTTTTAACGTATAAAAAGAGCATTACTGAATTTGATACAGAATTCGATCTTCGGCTTATGAGATCAACCAGTTTAATGCTCTGCACAGTTAAAGGTAAGATCCGAATACTTTCTTTATATTAATTTTTAAAATGTGCCTCACAGAACATACAACTTCTTCATGTGGTGCATGTTCACCACGGTTTTTGTTTTTTTTTTTTATCGCATTAATCCACGGAGCAAAGATCACAATTTTCGGTTCTGAAACTACTGAAATGGATTAATCATGTGTGTTTTATTAAAAAATTGGTTTTATTCCAGATATTTCATTTTATGGGAAAATGACCATCGCTGGATGTTCTTCAATAGATCTCTGTAGGTGGCGAGGATCTGATGGCGGAGGATATCAAATTTAATGATCCGAATTGAGAGCATAAAAGTGTGGCATATCCTTTCATCATTCGCTTTCATTTCCACGCTAGTTTCAGCAAAATTTCTAAAACCATCTAAACGCCTGAAAATTATCCTAAGAAGACGGACCTTTCATTTAATACGCTATACTGAACTTTATCCGAGGAGACGGTGAATGGCAAAATATAAAAAACAAATCGTTGTTAAAATCGAAACTTTTGAAAGCTTTTAAGGGTCTTAATTTTTCGCTGGAGACCTCCGCATGTTTTCAACATATTCCAATGTATTTAGACTCTCGAAATCTAAAATTCAAACCTTTGTAAATGTTTAATTAACGGTTTCAAATTAAGAAGACTAAAAAGACATAAATTATGCAAATTGTATGAAATCTTATAGATGTATTTAGTATAAAATCGATATGTAATCCAATATTGTAAATTACATAAAGAGATACGTTTCGCATGTGATTATTCCGAATTCCATAACACATTCAACTAATTCATTGAACTGTAAATTTATAGCTATAGTTTATCTTGGTCGTTTTTTATTATTTTTTGACTTAGGGTAAATATTCTAACAAAATCAAACAACTGAATTCATCATAGGTACCAAGTGCCACACATTTAATTACAAAAACTGCATAAATTTTTAAATAAATGGAGAAAATATATTAACAAAAAATTTCCAAAAACGAAAATACCATTAAATTTGAAAAAAAAAAAAACAAAAGACAATTACGTTGAAATATACTCAGAGATTTAATATGTTATGAAAATATATTAACGTGTAAAATATCTTGCTACAGATATTTTTGCGACAGTAACAACACGACTAAAACTTAAATTAATTTTCTAATCCAAGAGTAAGTTTTAATGAATTACAAATTAATATCAATCCGATTAGTTTTCAAAGTAAATGGTTATTTTTTGCGGATTTTTCTTTAAAAATATCATTATGAAAGTCAAAGATTCAACGAAATTGGCCTTAAGTCAAAAACCAACAAAAAGGTCATATAAGCAAAGGAAAAAAAAAGAATTAAAAGAAGTAAATAGGATTAAAAATCATGAATATATGTAATTCATTGTTATATTTATATATATATATATATTTTTTTTTTCCTTCCCAAAAATCATGCAATTTTAGAACCGAAAAATGGGAGCTGCCACGAATTATTTTTCGAAAGAAAAAGTATAACGCGGAGAATATCGATTTTAATTACTAAAATAATTTCGATAAAAGTTTTTAGCACTTTTTATCTGGGGAGGGGAAAAATGAAATTCAACAAGGCTAAATCGATATTTATTGTTGCCGAATACAAGATTAATGGCTTGGAATAAGCAATATTAGATATTCGACTGCGTGTGTCACTTACGTACTGACAGCCATTTAGCATCTAGCGCCTGGTATTTCCCTTATGTGCTGGATATTAGGTTGTGCATTCGCGAACAAACCACAGCAGATTTACACGTCTGTGGCTCCATAACGCTTTACAATAAATACACCGTGCATCGTAACGAAGAACTTTCCGCGAAGAAATAAGATGATTAAGATTTTTTTAAGGGTTTTTTTTTTTTTTTTTTTTTTTTTTTTTTTACGGTTCGAACTCCTGAAGCCAACGCTTTCCTGTTGCTGACGGAATAAGAAAAACTTTGGTTCCGTATGTGCATCTTTTCGAATTTTTTTAAAGCAATTTTTTTACAGAAGATGATAATAATAACAAACGCCGAGAACGCTGCGAAGCTGTTCTGAAAAATTAAGCGATCAAATGCAAATATTTTCATTTAAAAAAGAAAAAAAATCTAAAAATCCGAGGTTAGGGTAAATTCTTTTTCAAACGCAGAACATGTATTTCGAGTGAACAACTAAGTATAAGTGATCTTCGCCGTATGAAACTTCTCGGCATCTCAAATTTTGGCAATGTCACGAAACATAACTATTCCTTCAACCAATGCCGGTTCGGATATCGAAGTTTTTTTTTTTTTCCCGAATAAAATAACTGACACCGTAAAGATTAGCAAAAATCGACGACCAGTTTGTAAAAAGAAATACTATCTCAATGGAAAATATAAATATTTTACGGTTTAACTACGGTGAATGAATGAATAAAAAAAAAAAAAAAGTTTTAGAGTTATTTCTATGCTCGGTAACCACAGTCAAAGCGAACGTTTCATATGTTTGACTCGCAGAATATTGAAAAGGGACCAAGGGAAATTTGTTTCAGAGGCGTTCGTGAATGTTTCACGTTGAAAAGATGAAAATTAAAAAAAGGAAGAGTGCGTCTGCGAATATTTTCGCATTTTAACTCGGGATAAAAATCAAAATTCTCCGCTAAAACCAAAGCCGCAATCGCGTAAAATGCAAATCAAATTGAAAATTCAAGAAAGCCGCGGGGTCCGCACAATCTTTTCGAACGGCCATAAAAATCGAGAAATTCCGCCCCGATTTCGGGCAGCAACCCTTCTCGCCGTGCGACGCCGTGCTTCGCGTTTTAATGCAAGGCATCACCGATTCGACGTCGAAGGTTTCGCGCCCTGGCGAACAGGGGGATCGGTTTAATTTCTGCCGGATTAAAAGCGCGGTTTTACTTCGGGAAAGCGACCCGAGCTCTGCATCAGATATATTTACCGATGTTAAATATACATGCGTCTGACATCGAAATCGGAGAGAGAGAAAAAAAAAAAAAATTAAATACGCAGAACGCTTTCGTACGTCCGCTGGTATTTGGGAACGGCTTCTCAAGACGCAAGGGAACGCGTCACGGGACGAAAATAGATTGAAATTTACACGAGGTTTGCTTCGTTGGAGCCACGCTTTTTGTCTGCGTGTGGCAAATGTTGGATTTTTCCCCTTCTCCCTTCGGGAGCCAGGAATCGGGGCACGTGTGCCGCACACGACTCGATTTACGCGCTCAAATCCGTTTTACTTGTGCGTCGCCTCGCGTCTGCTCCTCTCGCTCCGGGCACTTTCGGATTGTCGCAAAAAAATTTTTTTTTGTTCCCCCCCCCCCCCCCCCGGGAACGGGTCCCGCCGCCGAAGAACCGGAAACGTCGAATGATCCGAAGCTCACCGAAAAATACAGGTATCTCCGTATCTTTTCGCCGATCAGGTTGTCCATGCATTCCGTGGAAAAGATGCCGATGCCTTTGTCGTTCAGTTCGACGCTGCAAATGCGGCACAGTTGACTGAGATCCAACGATTTGTCGTCCATCGCGATTCAAACTGAAAAAAAAAAAAAATCAAGCGAAAATTAAATTTCGGTAAATTTAAATCCATAAATTTTGGAATCGGGTTTTACACAACGATATTTAAAAAAAAAAAAAAAAAATTGGAACTGAAAATGGATTCGCGCATTGTCGCGCTTTAAAATTCGCCTTTCGGAGCGTGACGCGACGCCAAGATCGGGCGAAGAGGAATTCTGCGGCGGGGCGCGTTCGTTTCGAAATGGAAAAGGTAAAATTTTCCGGCGCGCTTTTTTAAGCGGGGTCCGATCGAGTTTCATCGTTTCAAGTCGGGGACGCGAAAGGCTGAGGCGTCCGCCGCGAATATCCCGACATATGACCGGCGGATAAAAACCCCAAAGCCGGATAAAGTGAATGCCCTCGAATTGAATAAGATGCGGAACTGAAGCGTTCGACATTTTCCTTCGGATAAAGGAAGAGTTTCCATGCACGAACTGGAGATTTTCTTTTATTTCCTGCCCCCCCCCCCGCCCCCCCCGGGGGTTTTCCGATCGGCAACTGCCAAGCGAGCTCGGAGCGATTTTGACGCTTTTACCCGTGAGCGGTCGGAAGCGGGACAAAATGGCGGAATTTGCGACGCGCCGACGAAATGCGGACGGAAACGATTTGCCTTCCGGAAAGCAACGCGCCACGTTAACGTTAAATTCAGATAATTCCACTTTTGAATTTCCTCCAGGTTCCGAAAACCCGCATAAGCTCGACGCGAGATATTCGATCGTCGGCATCGAGTGAACGTTTCGTTTGGGTTTCCATTTCGAATCTTTACGGAAAAATTTATTTCTAAATATTTTTCATCTTTTAACTTTTGGCGTTGCTAAAAAAAAAAAACGAGGACGTCAGATCAGAACGTTTTTCGCGGCGATTCGAAACGATTCCAGATGCATTTAGTCACGCAGAAATTGTTTTTTTTTTTTTTTTTGAATTATACGTATCGATTATGAAGCATTATTTCCGTTCTTGCATCTTGCTTTAGTTGAAATACGTAAAACCGCGGAAAATTCCTCATGAATCTTAAAAACAATATTAAAAAAGACCTAATAACGGAGATTCACCTTGATCCATTAAAAAATGTTCTTTTTCCTAATTTTATGTCTGTCATTCATAGGAATTCCCCTCCTCCAAAAGAACTTTATTAATTTTTGTCTTTACATTTCAGGTGCACATATACGAATAAGCACATGTATATAAACTAGTGTATCTGCATCAGGGATGTATTCGAAAGATATAAGTAATTTGAATAAAATTAATTTTGTGAAATATAATTTCTGTTTTGTTATTCCTCATTTTCCCTGGAGGCCATTAATGTGAAATGCTTCAGGGATAATCGGATCGATCGCAACATACGCAGTGATAAACTTTCGAAAATAGTTACCGATAAAGGGAATGTCAAAACCTAAATTTGTTAACGCATGCCGAGTAGAATTAATCCCCGCCTCGAAAACGTGAAAATATGAAAGGAGAATGGGAAATTTCGAATCCGTGAATCGGGCGGAATCCGTCGATAATTTTCGTTTCGAACAGTGGAAATCCGACATTTTACACCGAAATCAAACAGGCAAAATTTTGCGGTGCCGAATTCAATGCGTGATATCCCTACGCGAGCGTCGGGCAAGTTGTGTATACGCGAGGTGTAATATTGTAAAACGTAAATTTTTTAACTCTTTCTACCACTCGGTGTTTCGGGTTTTGGGAAAGGAAAAAGTGTTTTCGCGTTAAAAAAAAAAAAAAAAAAAAAAAAAAAAAAAAAAAATTAAATTTGAAGTCGAAGGAGTGAAATTTTCCCCCCTCACTTCCAAAGCGAAACCCGAATTGTTGCTGTTGCCGAGGCTTTCACACGTATCGAAAAATCCGCTCTCAAAAAATCAATTTTACGTTGCATTGGATTACGATTTTAAAGCGATGATTCATTTTACGTTCAACGCATGGGCGAAAAAATTTGTGATTTTTTTTCGTTGCTCAATCGCCGCGGCACAGGAGCATTCGCGTGTTCGTTGTTTCTCGGGATTTTTTTTCTTCTACCACGACATCGGAGAGAAAAAGAGAGAGAGAGAGAGAGAGAGAGAGAGGGAGGATTGACTTTTCGAAATTCCGATCGCCTTCCCTTCCCGCCCACCCACTCTCCCCCCTTCCCTCTCCACGTCCTTCAGCGGAAGCACCGCTGCCGAGTTTCCGAAAGAAAACTTTCGCTCTTCGCTAATTGGGCTGGTAATTTGAAGTCTTCTTAAACTGAAATCGACCTCGGGAGCGGCGTGGAACGTATTAAGGATAATAATTTCGTAAGTCAAACGCAATTTTCCTCGCAAAGCTGCGCGAGAAGCGGAATTGCACGATTCGGGGGGGGGGGGAGGGAGAGGGGGAAACCGGAAATGAAGGATATTGACGGCTTCAATCGGAGATCTCCGCTTTTCTTTTTGGTGGTGGTGGGAGGGGGGGTTTATTTACTTATTTCATTTCCTTTCAAATTTTGCCGACGATGCGATCGGCCCCCTTCGTCTCGTGCCAAGAGGTAGTTTTAAAATCTGGTGCCCCGATTTTTTTTTTTTTTTTTTTTTTTTTGGCCCGGCTCCGAATCCTTTTCTTAAACCCAACACCGAAAATAAAAACCGCTTCGCGAAACCACCTCTGCTGCTGTTGACTGCACGCAATTCGGACTGCGTGCATGGCGGTTTCACGGACACTTTTAATTATTTTTTTTTTGGGGGGGGGGGGGGG